>JANBPK010000864.1:0-115435 GCA_027579435.1 Candolleomyces eurysporus | reverse complement strand
CGCAAAACGTTGTTGATATAAGAGAAGGTGCCTGATCAACAGCCCTCTGAGCCCTTCCCACAATACGTACAAATGGATATATAGCTCCAATTGGCCGCTCAGGTACACATGCCATCCATTCCTGGCCCGCTCTCTCGGGTCAGGGTCCTCATCACTCTCCACCGTCGTGCGTCCGGCTCGAATTGCCCAGGAGCGGCGCGAGCTCTGGCCAGCGTCCTTCTCTGAGCTCTCTCCACACACGGACCACAATCCCTCCGCAAAGGGCGACGCCTCTCCACCGTTCAAAAGTACACTCCCACGCGGCTCTATCCGGCGTTTGCCTTGGAGTGAGCCAGAGATCATTTTCGCACCTCTCTATCGCCCCCTGCCCCGCCTGATCTGCCCCTTTTCGGACGCACTTGTTTTCTTATCCCTCATCTCCGTCTTCGTCACAGCGACCGCCCCGACCGTTGCTGCTTGGCTGCTGTCTGCCCGGTCGCTTGCTTCGCGGCCTTTCGTTCGCTCGCTTGCTTCGGACTCTCCTACCCGGAGCAACGGCCTGGACTCGTGATCAGGTTATCTCATGAATGGTCGTTGGCAATTGGCTCGCTCGAGCCTTTTCCAATCTCCGAGCGCCTCTCAACCCTTCCGCTATCCATCTTTTTATCTATCCATCAACACCGACTCGGAACACTCGCAGGTCTTTTCGTTCATTCCTGAGTGGAGCGTATTCCAGGAATAAAGTTTTCTCTCTTTCGCGATCGGTCTGTCTTTTTTGCATTCTACTTGCCAGCTCCTTTGTGCTTTACAACCCCAATCGTCGTCACCTCGAAAGTTTTCTGCGAAAACCTTCCTTCTTTCGTTTGCCGTCACTACGTCAACCATCGTCATAGTATTCCTATGCACACACCCTTGCCCTAATATCACACTTCCCACCAAACTCACGTATGCGTCCATCATCATCCGAGTGTCTGCCGCTCGATCGTTTCAATACAACAGACCCTATTCATCCACCCATCCGCCCAAAACAAAAGGAAAGGGAGAGAAAAGAAAAACACCCGAGCGTACTATTACAAGTATATATCCACGGAGAAGGAAAGCCAACACGAAATTCACGGACATCAAATCAATCACTCAATCATTGAATCAATATGTACGTTACCCTCTGACCTTTGGTGATGATCAAATCCCGACCAGCTGTCCTGTCCAAAGGCTTGCCTTATTCCGTCGACCGGTGCTTACTTGCTCACTCACGATGTAGAATCACATAGCATTTACAGATCTCATCATTGTATTGGATAGATGGATGGGGTCGTCGACGGACGGTTGGATGGATGAACGGAATGGAATGGCTGCGCACGTAGTCACCATGGCCGGCCAAGAAGGATGCCATCACCATGAGCGCTAGCTGAGTGAGCGGTCTATAACATATACGTATCTCGTTCTCTCACCCTCTCTCATGCACACGCCCCAAGGTCGGTGAATAGGGGGGTAGTGAACAAACCCAAGGCTATATGAGGGGACTGATTACACCGAACTGATGATGAAAACTATTATAATAGTACTCGGATTCACCATACTCCTTACGTATCAAGGGAAGGATACTCGTGTCAAGCCAGTGCAAGTAGATAAAAATATCATGTCGAATCCCCATTGAAGGGGCCTCTCAATATCAGTCCTACGACTTGGTACACTTGTCCTCGTGAAGCCGATGATAACCGACGACGATGGGCAACAGCTTGTGGGCTGCAATAAAGGTGTAACAAGCAACTTTGGATAGACCTTGATTGATTAAAATGTAGCCTACGGACTCCTACCCATGATTGGGCCCTCGAGGATCTTCCCAACTTGAACGATCCAGATCTCAACTCCAACAGTCGTTTAAAGACTAAGATTCAAGTGGTCGCATCTATCATCGCTTTCGGTTTCATCACGAGCCCTTCTAACTGTCGATACTCAATAATCGCGGATCAGCCAAACGGGAAGAAAGTACAAGACACAAGGAAGTCAAAAAAAAAACAAAAAGAAAAAGGTACACCTCGAGGCTCCAGCCACTCGCTCCAACAAACCCTGATCACCGATGCTAGTATGTACTAGTAATGACTTGCTACTTATCCCCGAACAAGGCACGCAAAAACAAGGTAACAGAAAGCAAGTAACCAATTAAACGATCGAGCCACTGCCACCAATCTCAACCCGTTATTACTCGTGTCCGGAACGAAACGACTTGGGATCTAGGAACCAACTTGCACGCGGAGTCGACCACGGACAAGGGCGTTGATCGCCCTGCCTCGGATGGCTGTCGAGAAGTAAGTAGAGGGCTCGAGTGGCTCGACGGAATCTAAACGACATCGCGGTCGTTCGATTGGCAACCACTATCTGCTTGTATCCCTCCCAGTCCGATCGATCCAACTTGTCGTCTTGCACTTATTTCAAGGCGATTGAGCCTTTCGAGCCTGGATTCGTCTTATGTCCCCCATGCACCTTTGTAATTAAACTCCAAAGAGAAGCAGTGATGTATGATGGTGGGCTGTTCCGAGGTTTTGTCGAGTCCGATTGGGGAGGTGATTCGGAGGGGGACTCGACCTCAATTCTGGAGTCTAAAGGTTCCGGACTGCCAGTCAGTGGTCAGCTGGACGGTCGATTGGCGTGTCCAGTGATTTCATTTATTTTAAATGAAGATCGAGGTGGAGCGCTGAGTCGTAAAGTTTGTTCATTTATGAAGAGGGTGAACTATGAAAGGAAGACATGTGTGTGTGTTGACGGTCGAAGAAGAGACTTATCAGCTGTGGTGACCTACGGGTAAGAGGGCATACTAACGCATCAATTCACATCGCTAGCGCCCTAAACCTTCGAAGAAGAAGGGCAACCTCATCAGAGTCGCTGTCGAGAACCTTGGAAACGTGGGATCCCGAAGGCATGAGAAGCACTTCGGAAAGAAGCAGGGTGAGGATTCGCCACCTGAGCTTACTTCTCGTATTTAGTGGACGACGTGTCTGACTCGCACGACATTCAGTCATGAGGCTCGAGGTTTGGGACCGAGGACTCGTGAGGCTGGTAATGATTTCGATAGTATCGCCCTCGTAGAACTTTTTTTTCACAATATGCGTTCGGACTCTCGATCCGATGCTGGTATCTTTTACTTATGATTGCAGCTATCGCTGGAGCATTGCTTCCAAGTTGCTCCTCAACTCGAAGCCTAAAGCCTCCCTCGATCGCTTTACGCAGAAATCGTTTCAGGCGTCCGTGCTAAGCCACAAGTGTACTAGTATTTGCACCATTCCCCGCCCACCAATCACACACGCCCAAGCCTCTCCAAGCAGAACAAGTCGGCCTTGTGGCCTTGAGGAAGGCGACGTGCATCGCCACCCAGGGGTACGGAGAGCCATGTGGGGCGGATGTCATTCCGCCTGTCAATGAAGTGTCAATTCGAGGTGTCGCAAGGGTGTCGCTGTCAGAAGTCTTGGTCACCGCAGCAATTGGTTTGTACATAGTGATGGAGCGACCCCAAATAGCTTAAGGTGACTGACTACTTTGCCTCTCGGCTAGATCTGTACCAGACATATTTTACACGAAGGCCAGTAGGAAATACATACCTCTCTCTCTCTTTTCTGAAACGCGGTCTGCGGTCTCCGTGTAGTAAGCGCTCTTCCTTCTAGTGTGTAGAAGCATGCGGGGTATAGCACCTATGCAGCTGCGCCGAGCAACCTCAGAGTCCGCGAGGAAGAGCCATGTTTTCCAGCATTGCCGTCTATCGCAGTATCGCGACCCGCCTCGGAGGTGATTAGGGTGTTATTCGGCTCCCAGCCGGGAAGTCTGGAATGTTTCCGGTGCGAGCTCCATCCCGGTTCTCGACTAGTGACTACTCGTACGTTACTCATGGAGCTCTCGCTTCGACGATTGGAGACTTCGAGACCTTTGAGCTGCCTTCGAAGTGAGTCGTCCTAGGCGAAAGTAACGATGCGTCGGAGGGTCGGAACGCGGACGGGATGGGTTGAATGGGGACCAGAGTGTCGAGTTTAAATTGTATTCAAATCGACATGCCGTCGTAGTCTTGATCAATACTCACTTATAGAACTCTAATCCATCTGGTCAAGATTTCAATTCGGCGACATTAAGGCCTTTCATTCAGCGCGAACAATTCATTTCGGTGGGTGTTGTGATATCTTACAATAGCTCATGGCACAGTCAACGGTGTAAACTGAATGGAAGTTGGTACGTGAGGTTTTACGTGAGGCTCAACGCTGACTGGCTGGGTGTGTGCTTCCTCAAGCTAAGAGCATTCAAGTGTCAAATCCACAAGTTCTTGTGAAGCAGCATGTTCGATTCCATCCTGAAGCGATAGTATGATTAATACGGCTGGAGATCGGGGACACCGTTCGCCCCAGCCTTCTCAGACAAACCACCCTCTTTCTAGTGTTTATGGCATGCAAACTCCCCCGCATACAAATCCTGACGGCAATGCATAATCAAGGTTTGAATAGTAGCCAACAGACGCCCAAACCCGACTTGTGGTACCGACACCGTGATCGCGCCGGCATCGCTTAAGCTACCATATGCCGACGTTGATGGCGGCTGTTGCGGTGTCCAAGGTGTGTGCGACCTCGGGGTGCCTTTACATACCGCGAAGGTGAGTGGCGTTCAGGGTACTTTACGCGAAAAAAAAGTACCTGGCAATTGCACCGGACCTACAGACTCTCAGGCGAGCGGGATCAAATCGACGACGATGTTGTTGCGATGTTTCAATGCGACTCGGGGGAGCTCGGGGGCATATACATAGGCACAGGGGAGTTGGCGCCAAGGTACTTTTGCGAAATTATGAGTTCATTAGTCATTTTAAATTGTCGGTGTTGATTTTGCGTACGGGGTTTGTTGCCGGCGACTTGGAACTTATATACGACGTGGGGGCCGGTTCTCCCTCACGTACGTCGACGGTCGTACAGCTCGTGATCTTCATCCTCGCACATTCAGGGCATGTCTAGAGCTCAGACCAATGCTCCCCGGCCGCATCTTTATGTACCTGTAAGTATAGGCTGGAAAGGTCTGTTGAGTTCGACGGTGTGGGCTTCGACCAATCAGCCGTCGAAGCACGGTGTGCATGTATCTGTGTTCTGCTAGTTTCAGATAAGACTGTGTCTGTGAGGCTGCGAAACTATGCTCGAGCTTCTACGTCTGCTATCCAAAGTATATCAGCATACGCATCAGGTTGCCCGGCTGACCTTCTGCCACTAGAAGCCTGGAAGCATGGTTGCTGTTCTCGGCAGTTGCTGATTCCTATGAAGCACTCTTGAGCGAAAAGTAGTCACGTAGACTTTTCATGAGAGTCGTCGCCAGAGAAATGTGCATCTTCTTCGCCTTGAGGAAAGCTTCTCTTGTCAAACAAAGTACGAGTATAACTTCCTGTGTGTTGAATGACCTCTAGTCGACTTAAAAAGTGGCAATTCGATTCTCATCGCCGTCAATAACAGTTTCATTGCTTGACAGGAGTATGGTCATCAGCTCATCATGTCGAGAGGCGGCATGCGGGGTATTCCTTCCAGAAGCTGAACAAAAGCTTATTTACCCCAGACTTGAGGGACACCGATGACAAAACAGAGCTTCCGTGCGAAGGACCTACTCAATCCAGAGGTCACCTGAGCGCTCGGATACGAGTCGGAAAAATATCGGCGAATCTCTCGTTCTCCTCTACTCTCATCCAGATACCAACAGGCTATCCTCTCCACACAGGTTATCATATGCCGGGCTTCTCAGAGCGATTTTTACCATATATATGGGGTCCTTTTGTGACCCCATAGCTCAATACCCTGATCCGGACTCCCCCAATCATGCCACCCTCTGATTTTGCCAACGCGAACATCGACGAAATCGTCGACAAACTCACGACCGAAGAGGCCATTGGCCTCATAGCGGGAGTGGGTTTCTGGCACACTCATGCAGTACCACGTCTCGGTATACCCGCCATCAAGGCGAGCTTGTTCGTTCTCCTCGATAGGCAGGTTCACTGACGCCCTTTCGACTGTCCCAGGTCAGCGATGGCCCCAATGGCATTCGCGGTAACCACTTCTTCATGGGTACACCCGCTAAAGCTCTACCAGTGAGTAAAATACGCTGATATCGTGCGACCGTATGTCTGACTACGCTACCTCTCAGGCTTCAACAGCCCTTGGCGCAACCTTCGACGTTGACCTCGTCAAGGTCGTCGGGCGTAAGCTCATTGCTGAGGAGGCTAAGTTGCGAGCAGCTTCACTCGTCTTAGCACCGACCTGTAACATCCAACGAGTGAGCTCTCACCACACTTCGTTCCTATCTCTCATACTGACAGTCTTTAGAGTCCTCTCGGAGGCAGGGTACGTATACACCCGAACATCTGGTCTCCGGATGCTGATACCTTGTTTAGAGCTTCGAGAGTTTCTCTGAGGATCCGTTCCTCTCCGGTATGATTGCTGCCGCCTACGTGAACGGCGTTCAGAGCGGTGGGATCGGCACCACCATCAAACATTTTGTGTACGTTGCCACCACCCTCGTCACCATCACTCACCTCACCCAATCATCTTCTTAGTGCGAACGACAAAGAGAATGAACGATTTGGCTACGACAGCGTCGTCAGCCCACGAGCCTTGCGTGAGATCTACCTCATGCCATTCATGCTTGCGCAAAAATACGCGCAGCCTTGGTCTTACATGACTGGGTGAGCGCCACTGCGAATTCGTCTTATCCTCGTTTTCTGACTTGACATCGAAAGGTACAACCGAGTCAATGGAACGCACTGCTCCGAGAACCCCACCCTTTTACGCAACATTCTTCGAAACGAATGGGGGTTCAATGGCATGGTACGCGTTACGTTCTTTTCTTCACTCCATGACCTCATGTGCCTTGTAGGTGATGAGTGATTGGTTTGGCACGTACGGCGTCGACGGGGCTATCAACGCTGGTTGCGATCTCGAGATGCCGGGCACCAACAAGTGGCGAACGCTCGAGTACGTTGGGAGATGTCTTCAGGCAAAGAAAGTCACCGTCCGGATGATCAAGGAACGAGCCAAGAACGTCCTTGAATTGGTGCAGAAGTGCGCTAAGGGTGCACCTGAGGTATGGATTTTCAGAAGTAGGCCCTTCTCGATACTAATTGTACGTCATTTAGATTCTTGATGGAGATGGTGAAGAAAGGACGGTCGAGAGTGAAGAAGACAAGGAGTTGATGAGGAAGGTCGCCGCAGAGTCCATCGTCTTGTTGAAGAATAACAATAACGTGCTTCCTCTCAACCCCAAGACGTTGAAGAAGGTCGCTATCGTTGGTGGAAACGCCAAGGCAACCGTTCTCTCTGGCGGAGGGTCTGCTGCTCTCAAAGCGTCGTACTTCGTGTCTCCGTACCAAGGAATCGCTGACGTCCTCACCAGCGAGAATGTTGAAGTCACCTACTCCGAAGGAGCTCGCAGTACGTTCTTTTCCATTCGTACGCTCGTCCGAACTCCAGTTCATCACGAACGCCCTCTAGCTTTCATGAACCTCCCAACTCTCGAGTACGACCTGTTCACTGCTGATGGCAAGCGTGGTTGGATCGGAACTTGGCACTCGCACCTAGACGATGATAGCATGACACCAATCGAGAAACCTATCGCTGACCGATTCATTGACGAGACTAGGATTTTCATCAGCACATCCACTCCAAAAGGTATCACCAAGAAGTGGACGTTGAGATTGCGAGGATACCTCAAGAAGGACTACGACTGTAAATTCGAGTTTGGGCTTACGGCGGCGGGAAGAGCAAAGGTTGGCTGATTTTCTGAACCGTCTTAGTCATTGTTCTTGACTTTCGTTGGTTTCTAGCTATACGTGGATGGTAACCTCGTTATCGACAACTGGACCCGTCAACGCCGTGGCGACTCGTTCTTCGGCGTGGGTACTGTTGAAGAAACGGGTATATACGATTTGGTAGCTGGCAAAGAACACGAAGTCTATGTTGAGTTTTGCAACGTTCGTGGGCCGGCTGACAGGGACGAGGACGAGGCTGTTATGGACAGGTGACTTTCATCATCGAATCCCATCACGCCATGACTTACGGTCGCCTTCTTCAGTAATCCTGGAGTACGCTTGGGAGGCGCTGAGGTTCAAGATCCCGATCAAGCGATGGCTGAGGCTGTAAAACTGGCCAAGGAGGCTGACGTTGTCATCGCTGTTGTGGGTTTGAATGGAGACTGGGAGACGGAAGGTTACGATCGAACCACATTGGCTCTCCCAGGACGGACAGATGAACTGGTCTCCAAGGTCGCCGCTGCCAATCCTAGGACGGTCGTAGTCACTCAATCGGTGAGTTGTCATTTATTAAGTCTGGAAGTTTAATGTGCTGATCGTACGGAACGTCGCAGGGTTCCGCAATCTTGCTCCCATGGGCCGATGAGGTACCATCTATTGTACACGCCTGGTATCTCGGTAACCCCACTGGTGCCTCCATCGCAGACGTTCTATTTGGAAATCGTAATCCTGCTGGAAAGCTTTCGTTGACGTTCCCCCAAGCAGAGGAACATGTACCCTCTTTTGGCCATTTCCATACTGAGAACGGCAAGGTAAGACATCTCGCGTATTTGCCTGCTCGATTAAAAATCGCTCACATTTCCAACCAGATTCGCTACGCAGAGGACATCTTCGTCGTATGTTCAGTTCATTATTCTTTTGAGCGTATCGTACTGACGGACCTGCAATAGGGGTACAAACATTATCTCCACCGAAAGATCAAGCCGCTCTTCGCATTTGGGTATGTACCCATCTATCAAGTGGTCACGAAGTCTACTGATTATTTCCCTCAGCCATGGTCTTTCATATACCTCCTTCGCACTGTCCGATCTTTCAGTGTCTAAACCCGCGATCACCGATAAGGAGCTGGAAGTTAAGGCTTCGGTCGTTGTCAAGAATACTGGCCCTCTCACTGGTTCGGAGGTGGTGCAACTTTACGTCACATTGCCCAAGACCTCGCACCTCACCCACGCGCCTCTGCAACTGAAGGCGTTCGCCAAAGTCAGAGACCTGGCCCCTGGAGCGTCACAGAAGCTTGATTTGACTTTGGACAAGTACGCTACTTCGTACTGGGATGAGAATTTGGACCGATGGATCGTTGAACGTGGGGAGTATGCTGTGCATATCGGCACAAGCAGTGATAAGCTGGACTTGGAGGGCTCGTTCGTTGTGGAGAAGGACTTCGAGTGGAACGGGTTGTAAGGAACGAAGATTTTCATAAATTGAGTAAGTATTGTATAATATACCTTTCATATAACGTGGATATATGTGATTTGGCAGGATAGGCATCTTAGCCTCAGCGTGTCTTGTGCGGGGAATACAAAGATGTCTCGGGTGTGGCACTTTGAATGGTGAATGGGCTCCAATGCACCGCATGGCTTCTGAATGGGCGTCGTCTTGGACGATGCCTATCATGACAAGAGGCAGGACGGTTGGGGAACGAAACTCGGTTCCGATGACGGGTCACGCATTCTTCAAGTCAATAAAGAACGTACCAGCGAGGAGCACCCTAGATCCTGTCAGTAGCCTGCACCAGTAGCCCCCATCTCGCTGGGTATGGTCTCTCCTATTTCTCATCTATGTCTCCCACCAGTTGCGAATGCACTTGTCTCCAGCCTGACCCTGACATCGCTGGAATTGGGGTGTGTGTTACGCATGGGGCCCTCCGACTGTTCTGACGATCTCTGTTCAGGGCATGATCTCATTCGCTCTTGGGTCAGGATTTACCATCATCCTCGCAGTGTCCACATTACTGCTCAATCTCGCCGACTCTCGCAACGCAATTGATCGCTGGGTTTCCAGTCGCGTGTTTAGGCGCCTTAAGCGAATGGATCGAAACTTGGCCCAGAAGATAACCCATCATATCCTCCTCCCAATCCTATTCTCGTCAAGCGACTCTCAACTACTCACTGGATTCATAGTTCTGCTGGCGGGATGGATCCAAGTTTGGAAGAACTTATCGGTGTACCACTTTTCGGTCATCGCCAATATGGCGTGGTCAGCGACGAACAGTCAGCTCCTAGCGTTCTTTGCATTGCAGATGCTTCAAGACCACTACGATGCTCGGGCAGCACGGATGTCAGATCTCGATAGAGTCCCAAACCACACATCAAGTCACATCCGCCGATACCAGAAATTACCGAAACGATCAAAGACGAGTCGAGGAGTCCTCATGGTTGGCCACTTCGCAATGCTCTTTGCAGCCGCCACCGTTCAGAGTCACAGAGGGTGGCGCGAATCGTTCGAGTGCCCAGTTATGTGCGTCGTGAAGGGGCTCAAGCCAGGTGGACCTCCCTTGGGGATAACGATTCTGTGTTATGGACTGTTGCTGTGGGGCTATGGTTCCGCCATTCTCCCTTTCCTATTCGCCTCTCCCCCATCCCTTCTCACGGAAAGCTCTACGACCACGAATACTCTCATCTCTTCCGAACGCAAGGTACCCCGCTATGTACTTCACTTTCAAGACTCGTTCATCGGCAAGTGCCTTGCGAAGGTTCTCGTCGTCATGTCCACTTTTTTGGACTCAATGACCTTCCAAATACTGTTTCCCGGTATATGGTTTGCCCTTGGGCTGCTCGACATGGTCGGTGTTAGGATATCAGGGAAAATAGCGTTCATGCGTTGCGGAGAGAACATGCAGACGGAAGACCGATGGGGGTTTGGCCAACTTGTCCCTCTTCTTTACCTCATTGCGCCAGTTCTTCCGGCAATCGACGCATTCAATCATTACAGGACACTAAAGTCGGGTGAGGAAGTTGATGGTCATATTAATCAAAGGGTTCAGGAGGTCGTACCAGTCCCGCTGCAACTGGGGCACCTTCATCCCCACCACAATAACCACGCAAAGGACGACCGGGGCGTCGAGCCGGAGAACTACAGCGACTCTGAAAAGGTGGAGGAATAGTGTTAATAACGGACTGATACATCGAGTTTGTTATTTCCTTATAACAAGCGACCAACAAGCAACGAATCGATAGACCCGCTTTGCTCTTGAAATCTTCGCAATTGATTTCGTTTGGCTGTGGAGCCGTACAAACAAACTATGCCAGATTCAGCAGGCTAGGTTTCATTCTTAACCACCAACCAGCATTGCATTCGCTCCCGGATTCACCGTACGCTTCGAGACTACTCAAATTTGCAATAGCTCGAGGTTTTATGCACACTGACATTACAATGAGTTGCTCCTTCGCATCTTTGGAGGTATAGTGACGACTGCCCATTGTTGAAGGTCCAAGAGTGTGCTTACAAGAGAGAAATTCTCAATCTTGCCGGACATCGTACCGTGTGGTATATATTCCATGACGGGTACGATGGTCGTTGACTTTCGACCAGAGCTTATTAGTAAGAGATCTTGGTAGAATGAAGCATAACCTACTGAATCGCGCATAAGTTGCACAGAAAAACAAGATCAAGTACGAGCAAAGTGGGCCTATCATTTCGTTGCATGCTGTAAGAACGTAGGTGGCAGCGCTCGGGGAGGCCCACCCCCCGAAGGTTGGTAATGCGAGTCATGTCGAGAGGCTTGGGAAGAAAAGTTGGACTTGAGATAGGACTTGAATGACCTGTTGGACATTATTGAATGTGCGATCGATGGGAGCAAGAGAAGAACGGATCCATCATCATGCCTGCTACTCTAGTAGCGGGTCTTTAGTACCCCCCCCCCCCTTGCTAGATTACGTCAGAAACACGTCAGTGTATGGCATTTACCTCTCACGCTATATTTGCCCTCTCGTTTGTTATTTTCTCGACTACTTGGGTTCACTCGTGTGCGAGTGCATGTCCCTGCTGCGGGTCAGCAATCGTATGTAGGTCTCTCACAGCTCACATCGCGCATCGCGAATCCTGGCTGGATTTTATTTTGACGAGTAAACAAGGTACAACTTGTGGGTGCTTGTAGGTGCCTTTGAGAAAAAAAGACCAGTGTTCCGCCATTTGGTCATCCGTCCTCAGGCTCCCCTCTCCCGAGCCCGAGCCCGAGCACGCCGCAGGCGTGCGTCAGCGAGCGCAGCCACAAAGCATGAAGGGAGTCTCAGGAACAGCAGGGAAKAGCAGATAAAGCAGTGATAAGATCTTCATTCCGATTACAAGGTACAACTTAGCACGTCAACCTCCTAAGAGCGAGCTCTACATCAGTAAACCTACATTTCGCTTCAGGACTTTTACATACAATCTCACACGCTGTCAAGTCAAAAAAAGGTCAAATGCCACAAATCAAAAAGTCGATTCTGATTTTTCCGATAAGCTGGGCTCGGTATGTACAAAATATGTCAAGAAATGATCAAAAGTGAGATAATCGTTCGAAAGTCCGAAGTCGAAAAGCGTGCCAAAGTCCAAAAAAGTACGAAAGCGGAAAGCCCGTTGCTCCCGCTCGCTCCCGAGATTGCCTGGCTGTATCCTCTACTTTGTTGGGCTGGGGAAGCTAAAAATATTGGCACGCTGAACGATGCGGACATCATCCTGCCCTTCAGCGGGAATCACACAACCTGCGTCGTCGATATTCTGACAGAGGTTAAGGATAGAGGCCAACGTGTCCGGGTCGAATGCACAGCAAAGGTTGCAGTAGTTCCTGATCGCTTCGCCCCACTTGACCTTGCAAAAGGTCGTCATGAGCTTTGAATCAATTGTTGCATCCTCTTTGATACTGCAGGCAGCTCGCTCAAGCTAAGTAGACATCCGTCAGCTCGCGCAATCCCCAATGCTGAGCCAAGATCTAAACTCACCGCCGCCATCGAAATGGAAAACAGTCCAAAAGGGAACAAGCTCCTGTCCTTGATAGAGCCATCGGCATGGCTGAGGGCGTTTGTAACAACGCCTAGTAGGAACGGAGACCGCATACGGCCATGTGGAAACTGTTTGCCTGTGCCTGAGCTATGCCCACTAACAACAATCAGAAGTGACTCACGATGAAGGCGGGATCGTCGCTTGGAACTCTACACTCTAATGGAGTAGGGACCTCGAAGAAAAGGGGACCTGAAGCCAATTGACGAGCCCAGAGAAGCCAGGAGTGGGCACCACGGTAGTTGGGCGCCACGTGTTTATCCTGCAAGCGAAAAGTCTCCCGCAAGTGATTTTGAATGACGGTGGCAGCATGGGAGGCAATTTGGGAGCGAATAATGCTGATACGGTTATAAGCCTGGTATAGGTGGGTGAATGAGAAAGGAACAGATGGAAGATTGAGATATTACGCACCGTAAGGACAACTGGGTCTCCTGCCTCGGCAAGAACATATCGACTCTCCGGGTAAATGAGGTCAATCAGCTCTTGTACGGTTTCATGGAACTCGGGAGAAGATGACCTGAATGCGTCGAAGGTCTCCAATGAAAGGAAAAGGGTGTGATAGAGGGAGGGGAGAAAAACAGCCTTCCACTTGTTCCGGGCTTCAAGGAAATTTGGCAGGTCGGCCGTCCTGACACCGTTGGCGGTCAAACGACCCGCAGAATTCCTTTCGCTGTTCTCCGATGAGTCCTGCTTCAACGCCTTCTTTGACTTTCGTGAATTGGGCTTCGTCTTGGAAGGTGGGTTGGTGTTTGTGCTGGCAGGTGCATGGGTGCTGGCAGTTGCGTGGGTGCTGGCAGGTGCTCGGGTGCTGGTGGGTGCATGGNTTTTTGACAAGTGTATAGCCGGGGGGCGGTGCATTGGTACCGGTCAGGTCGATGAACGTTTCATGATGTCGAAGGGGCTGTCCACAACCAAGACGAGGAGGAACGGCTGCATTCTGAGCTTGGCGCTGGGCAGGCTGGTCATGCAAAGCAACGAGAACATTCTGTAAAGCAAATGGTAAGTCCCCAGTCAACAACAAGACCTCAAAGAACGTCATACATCGTTTTTCCGTGCTGTGTCTCTAGTAAGACCTTTGGCAGTTGAATACTGTCTAGCGAGAGACTCCTGTTGAATTTTTGCAGGGGCGTTGGCCCCCGTAGCAATGCTGGAGGTCGGGCAGGTGTCAGCAATGTCGTCGTCGTCAAGACCGCCCATCTCAAATGGGCTGATGGACCTTTGGGTATCGGTACCAGTGACATCCTTGTTGGCCTGTTGGAAGTACAACGGGTGAAGGCCAGAAGCAAAGGAAGAAGGGGGTTTCCTGGGAAAAAGTCAGGATCAACAATCTCGGAATGGCCACCCGACAGACCTCGTTCCCTTCTGCGCTGACGCTGGCTTCTTCTCTTTCATCCTTGAGAGTGCCTCGAGCTCCTCGATCTTTGCCTTGAGGGCTGCAATCTCCGAAGCAGCATCTGCACTGGCAGGGATCCTAGCAGGCTATAGCAAAGGTAAGTATCAACTCTTACCAAAAGTGAGAAACAACGCTTACCGGCGCTGCAACAGGTGGTGCCTTGGGAGCTTCATCTTCAGAGCTTCCGCCACTGACGTCGGTGACATTGAATACCTCCTCGCCTGCGCTCTCGTCAGCCTCCTGGATGTTGGCAAGATGGCGCACTGTGCGGGAGGAACGTTTGGCCATCTCCCGCGCGTCTTTTGCCTTGATTGTGGACCAGATCTCGTCCGCAAGCTCCGACTGCCTCTCCTTTTGGAGGTTTGCAATCTTCTTTGGGCTCATCTGAGGCAAAGGCAGCTGCGGAGATGGGCCGGCAGGGGTCTTGGATGCCTGCTTTCCTGTTTTCTTTGCCCCGGGTGCCTTCGAGACAGCGGGGGCAGCAGACTTGAGCTCTGGAGACTCAGGAAGCAGCTCGGGGGTGACGGTGACTTTAGGAGGACGGCCACGACCGCGTTGTTTGGGGAGAGACGCGTTGGGCTCCGCAGCTGCAGCACGGGTGGCTTGGGTTTTCCTCGAGCTGCGAGTACTTTGCCCGCCATTTTCAGGGGTGGGTGTGGCTGCAGCACTGGCAGCTAACGAGGACCGAGTTGAACGAGATGACATTGGGTGGAAAAATAAGGGAGGTAGGTTGCGAGCTGAATGGTAGAAGGCAAGTTGAACCGTGGGGTATGATGTTGAAATTCGATAGCTTATTTCGGCTCACGGTGATGTCCTTCAAACTGGCATTCGCCAAAATGCAACTCTCCGACCCTTGCTGCATTATGTACGTAGTGTAGGAATTCGAATTTTTGACCTTCCTCCATTTCTTACCAACCGACACTGCTGAATGTCTCAAAAGACCAGGAATAATAGCGCAACCGCGTACGACTCTGATAAATTCCACTCCTTCCCCTGCCCGCAATGCCCTCGCATCTGCAAATCACGCGGAGGCCGTAGCCAACACATGGCCTCTGCTCATCCCATTCTCTCATCCGATTCCGATGCAGAGGAACTTGGTGGAATAACAGTTCTGCGGCACCCAAAGCTTACTGGTGAGTACTCAAGCTTTAATGATCGTCATAGTCTAAAACTCAGTTCCTTTGACAGGTGAGATCATCGACAAGAACGGTGTACCATTGCTGCCAGGCACTGCACCTCCTCCCCGGGAACCGTATTCAACAAACGCTTGGTACCCGTTCAACAATCGGTTAGAGTTCGATTTCGCTCACTATCACTATGTGGAGCTTCAGACCTCTGAAGCAAAGATCAACACGGCGCTTGACCACTGGAAGGCAGTCACTATTGCTGCCCTCGGCTCCCCCGAGGATGTGAGCTCTGCTCCGTGGAATACAGCTCAAGAGGTATATTCAACGATAGATGAAATTCAGGAGGGTGGTGCACCATTCAGGACCGTTCATCTGCAATACCAGGGCACAAAACCTCTCAATCCTCCGTCATGGATGGTAGATACCTTCGAATTTTGCTTCCGTGATTCACGGCTTGTTCTTCAACAGCAGCTCGACAATCCTGAGTTTGCCACCCAATTCGAGACTGTGCCTTACCGCCTCTTCAACAGCAAAGGTGAACGGGTTTTCTTGAATCTATTTTCGGCGGATTGGATCTATCGAGAGGCAGTAAGTCACCATACTAATATCTTCACGACACGCTCCATCCTAACCCTCTTCTACCTTTCGTTACCAGGACACAATTGCTGCTGATCCAGCCACGCATGGGGCCATGGTTGTCCCTGTTGTATCCGGGCTTGATAAGACAACCGTCTCAGTCGCAACCAGGCACCAAGAATATCACCCATTCTACATATCTGCTGGCAACCTGACAAATCTCGCACGGCGCAGTCACGGAAGTGGTGTCGTTCCTGTTGCATTTCTTCCTATTTCCAAAGGTATTGTACTTATTCTTCCACTTTTCAGGAGTCATCAATATACTGACTGTTCAAAAAAATGAAAGTGAGCAAGCGACAGAAAAAGCGCAAGGAATTCAAGACTTTTGCACGCCAACTTTATCACTGTTGCATCCGTCTGATCTTTGAACCCCTCAGGAGTGGAATGACCAAACCAGAGATCATGCGGTGTCCCGACGGTCACTTCAGACACAGTATATTCAGCATTGGCCCAGTTATTGCTGATTATCCTGAGCAAGTATGGCTTGCAGCCATTGTTCAGAATTGGTGCCCAAAGTATGCCCATTAACATCGAACCTTCACTAGATTTTCTGACAGCTGTTTAGGGACTTGGCGCCACCCAACGATCTTGACAACGCCACTGCAACTCATCGTACACACGAAAAGACTGATTTTCTTGTGAAGCATTATGACCGAGCAGTTATTTGGGACTCATTTGGTGTCCGAGACGATGTAGTTGTATGCTCCTTTCAGTTTTGGATCCAGTCCCAATTTGTGCTAATACTTTGTGTAGCCTTTCACTCACAGCTTTCCAAGAGCAGATATCCACCAGCTCTTGTCCCCCGATCTCCTTCATCAAGTCATCAAGGGAACATTCAAGGACCACCTTGTTACATGGATTAACAGTTATATTAATTCTTCCCACCCAACAAATGAAGCCCTTGAGATAATCCAGGACATTGATCGTAGGTGAGTAAAGAGAAATCCGCATTTGAACGGTTTGAACTAAACATGGCTGGAGTCAGAATTTCTGCAGTCCCATCCTATCCTGGTCTCCGTCGGTTTCCCGATGGTCATGATTTTGCCCAGTGGACAGGTGATGATTCGAAGGCATTGATGAAGGTGAGCTCGATTTGTCTACCTCTATTCTTACATTTACCATGTCACCTTCCTTTGTGACCTAGGTCTATCTTGCGGCAGTAGTTGAATACATACCAGAAGATATGACAAGATGCCTTGCTTCGTTTCTTGAAGCATGCTACATCTTTCGACGTAACGCAATCACGTCCTCCGCTTTGGACGAAGCTGAGCAACACCTTGAAGACTTTCGTCGTACACGTGAAGTCTTTGTCACAACTGGAGTTCGGGCTCATTGTTCGCTTCCTCGGCAACATGCTCTCAAGCACTTCCCACCAGGTGTTACTGACTTTGGTGCTTCCAATGGTCTATGCTCATCAATTACCGAATCAAAGCACATTACCGCTGATGCGCAGGTCGCGTTCTAAGGCTCAAAACACAACAAGACGAAGATCCAAACTCTCACACCAACACACACACAAAACAAACACACCAAGTATCTTCAGAAGATAAAGGGCGGGCAAGGGTATAGTGAAAAGCTCTAAGTCAAGCTGGACTTGGGCTTCGGAACGTAAACTTTGCAATCGCAAGTTCGAGGGGGGAGCTAAGGCTCAACCAGGTTCGATGTTATTGCTTCGGAAGCTAAACTTCGTAGACAACAGACTTCGACAATACACGGATTCGACTTCAGAAGTGAGAACACGGTCTCGACACGATATAACTTTTGACAACGCGATGAGGACACGGCCTCCGAACGACTTCTGAACTTAAACACGCAAAAGATAACAGAAAGGCTCTCGTAGATTCGGTGGGTAACACGGACCCGGACGCAAAATACAACGCTAGCTACCCGCTATGTAGATTCAGTACTTAGAGTCCAAGATTAAATACTGTAAATAAGTTTGGCAAACACATTCAAAACAAACAGAGATAAAAACACATGAAATTAACCAGTCCGGAAAGAAATAATCATATGAGGGTATCCAGGCTCCAGAACTAGGTCTCGACCTCCCTAGACTTGCATCGAGGCGCATTCGGAACCACTGCCGAAACGGCACTCCACTACTTCCACATGCTTTAGATAGTTCGGAATAGGTTCAGAGGTGAGTACCTTTGCTCCCAATCCTACTTCCGTCTATCCGGTTCGCTGGGCACCACTCCCAAGCCCTTATCACGTCATCGCCCCGGCTCTAGGCCTTCCGCATTCTTCCACACTCCATGCTTTCCTTGTTATCCACGCCAGTTTGCAAGACCGAAACCTATCTCGGGTTCTGAAGACAGCCGAGGGTCCGGTCTCCACTCCACATCAGTTCACACCTTGAGTCGGCTCTTCAGAAGTTCTCAACTGAGCTGCTTCGTACTTCCGAATCCAGTAACTGTCATGTTTAATTGACTTTAATGGATTTGCCATCACGTCCTCGAAGCCACAGAGTGACGTTACACCTTCCACTTAGCGAATGTCAGGGCGAATGTCCCTTGTAGTGTGCAGACTCTCTTCCTATGCCGTACCTCGCCAGGTCGGGCGCGCAGTTGTGGTTCCGAATCTGTTTGCTACCCTTTGGATACGTTCGCAGGGCCTTCCTATTTTAAAGCACCACTGCTGAACCGTCGTACTTAGGTTCTGAGCCAGATCCTTGAGAGCTGCTAAGTCTGAAGCCGGGAACCACTTCGACTCTTGGTTTCGCAATGTTCAGAAGACATGCTGAGTTCTATAAGTTGTCATCATTACTTAGTCCTTTAATTCAGAAGCACTTCCAAAGAAAAGTTCTATTAATTCGCGATTTTTCTAAGGGTATACAGGCATGCGCCGCATCAACGGTCTCAAGGATGCCCTTGAAGTCAATTCCGTAGGTTTTGAGACGCTGGAGGCATTGTTCCGCATGTACGACTAACAAGCTGAGCAACGTTGCAGAGGGATTTTTGTCGAGCACCCGAAAAGCCCGTTTCCTACACTCCTCCTCGGTTTCCCGTAGCATCTCGACGCGGTGCGGTGTGAGAACCCGAATCTCGTACACAATTGTGTTCCCTTCTACAGCTGGGGCGTTGTCAGTTGTCGCAGTCCACCAAAGCGCTTCGAGTCTTTCGGATCGTCGCGGAATGCAGGCTATGTAGTCAAAGCCTGGATACATGAACTGAGGGTGCAGGGTTTGGTTGTCCAGCCCAAATCAACCATCTTTACGGCCATGGGCGCGCCGCATGCCGGCTGGGACTTCAGGAATAAAATTCATGTTGGGACTGGTGACGAGCCAAAAGGTGGGCGAGCTGGCGTATTCGGGGCGAGTCGAGTGCCTTCAAAGAGGAATTTGCATGGAGGAAGCTGATGGTCTAAAACATAGTAGGATAGAGCATCAGCCGCTCCATAAAGAGATGCTATGACCTAGTTAGCATTGACGACAACCCAAGATAGCTCGGACTTACGCTCGCCGGATGATTCATTTGGCTCGAGAACGGGTTTTGCTGCCATATTGAAAGCAATGGCTTTGTGAAGGCAAGAGAAATAGCTGTTAACGAGCAGCAGTTAATTCATGAGCCTTTTCAACAATACCACAAAGAATACGAGCGACAGTAAGTCAAGACCTCGTGATGGAAAGGTAGGATGACATTTAGTCAAATCCAGTGGAATCCGGGGTGACAGTAAGTCAAAACCCCTCTTATCCGATGCAACCACAAATAAAGGAAGAGCTATGAGGACTTACTATGCGAGCAGACAGGCAACGGGCGATAGCAAACACGTCGACAAGGTGTTGGGATGACATCAAGAAAGGCTGAGAGGCCCGTTGATCGTGTTCGTGCAGTCACGAGCAGGTTAGCTAAGCAATCCGGCCCAGGACTGATGCAATCTCTCACTTCCGAAAGACACACCACACAACGACACAACGACACAACGACAGCCACGACGACGACAAGCAATCTAGTATAGTGAAGATCGGGGAAGGACGCGGTGCTGTTTGCGTAGAAGAAGCGCCGGTAGCANTTTTTTTGAGAGAAAGAATTGTTATCGTAAGTGATCTAACTCTGATCACCTTACTCTCTATTCTCCCCTACCCCTCTTCAATGCGGAACGACGCCTGAGGTTCAACTAATTGTCGCCACAGGCATCGTATTGTAGGTTTCGACTTACTGTCAACCTCCCCTTGTTGATATGGCTTGACTGACTGTCGCCTGTTAACAACAATGGCGTCTTCCATCGTTGTAAAAATTTGCGAACGGTTCAAATTCGTTCGAACTCACATCTTTGAGCTTGCACCTTTCCTCTATTATTCCCTATGTTTCTCGAATACTCACTTTCTTCTATCAGACAATTGCCGCCCATCGGCCGTCGCAGTTTGCGCCCAGGATGAAGCTATAACCAAGCCTCCAAGGTGAGCTGAGTCTTGTCATATCTCCACGCGCATAGTGGGGTAAAATTGTAGTATATCTCACGAATACACACTTACATCGATCGCCAGGAATTTCTTGCCCATGTTCACACCTTTGTGAGTGTGCGTCAATGCATCTCAATCAGTCTGGACCATGATTTTGAGGTGGGTTTGTTCGCTAGGGAATCTATGATATTGTTAACCTTTCATGAACCTAGAAGTGTCTCATTGGGTGTCTGGGACATTGACAGATACTTTGTGAGTGCTCAGTAACTGTTTTTGCCTTGTATCCTATCTCATAACAACAGGCTGGATAGCTTACCATTCGTAATTTTGCGTTACTGCTTTGGGATCATGTTGTGCAAGTTTGAAGGACCTTCGCTGACAGCTATGTGCAAACTTTGTGTGAGTGTTCATTGGTTATTTTCACCAATGTAGTCAATCTCATATCAATAGATAGCTGACCATTCATAACCTCACGTTACCATTCTGGATCATTGCGAGAGCTTGAAAGACTTCACAGAGAGCAATGAAGGAAATATTCTTTCGTCTATAGTCTGTGGTTCTTGATAGTAAACACATTCTGTTGTCGCTGTTCAAGGTGAGTAGCCGTAGTTGTCGATCTGTAGTGAGAGGGTCATTATTTTTTTAGTTACCTTACTGGATTCTCACTCATGAGTCGAATCTTGATTGACGATACTCATAGACACCCTCTCAACAATTGCTGATTCAAGCGAGACACGGCGCCCTGCTCAAGAATGCCTGCCTGTTGCAGCCACTCTTGTTCTCATTCTCAAGGTACGTTCTACCTCCTTTTGCAGCTCGGATGGGGTTTTTAACCAGCTTCAAATTGATAGTGGGCATAAAAATAGATACGCATCTCACTTTGCTCACCGCCAAGCCTGGTGGGCTATATTTGCGGAGTTGGATAGAATGAAGTTTGCCTCTGCCATCGCGCGCCCCCGGCTTTGTCTGATCGCGACCCTGAGTCCGCCACCCGTTAAATACCTTACTCCACCTGTTCTGTCCTTCCTGACTTGTTTCATACACTCGAATAATGCCCACTTCATCCAAATCTCAAGGTACCAGAAAGAGCAAGCGTCAGAGGGACCAAGCACCTTCTGCCGTTGGGCCTCTTCAAGAACCAAGGCAAATTGCCCGGGTCCGTCCCTCGTTCTACACCTCTTCACCTCTATCTGACGTGTCATGCTACAGAAACCCAGGAAGACAGGCAATAAGAAGTAAGTGCCGCATGCTACTCCTTTTCTCTCGTTGCTCCTGGCTCTAAAATTCCCCTAGGGCCCATACGAACAAAGAGAAGAGCAACAATACCTCGCTCGACAAGCAGGGGTCTGGTATTGCCACTGGGTCTTTGAAGATGTTGTTGTACGTGTCTCTTGTGATGCTTACTCTACTTCCTCTTTCTTCTCTGCCATCCAGTTTGACTAAATGTCACTGGTCCCTCCTCGATTTGACTTACTGTCATCGAGCCTGTGCTCACGCGTCGGTTAGACTTATTGTTGTCGACAGCATGGTCTTCTTTGTGGTTCTATATATTTCAACTCGAGTATGGCACAAACTGATGCCTTGTATAGTGTAGAAGTCCCCTCTGTTCGTTCAGTTCTCTGCCGCCCCAGGAGTGCCTCTCCAACCGACAAAGGTGTACCCATGGATGTCGACACGGTGTGTACATCCACTACAACCCCACTGATCACTTGCTCACTTTTTTTCGCAGTCTCCCACAGTCACTGTTGAACCCAGCCAGCTGTCAAGGTAGCACATGACCTTTAGCTGTTCAAAACAACAAGTAACCATTCCCTTTCAGCGCCCTTAAAGCAGCGACCGCCTACAAGACAAAGCCCTTGGTCTTCACTACTGCTACCGCCGGGTGGGTATTACGATCGCACACTTTTGGTGAAGCTTCCTAATTCTTCTTAGGATTTCATCAGTTTTCTCTCACACCGTGGCACCAGCAGAGATGCACCTTGGCACTCGCCATGCCCAAACCCTTACTAGTCGTGACCTTCAGAATGACCCTCTCAGAGCTCGAGTGCAGGCATCCTCTGCAGCCACTGCGAGTCAAAAGTCTGGAGATATTCAAGCCATGTTGTGAGCTACGTGTTGTCGGAGGCATCTATCTATGCTGACTTCCCTCAGTTCCCAGGTTTTCATGCCCAATCCGCGATCTTTTGTGGACGAGCAATTCAAGATCAAGTCTGGTTTGCACAGAACTACCCCGTGCGTCTGTCTGGTATTCATCATAGAGCTGTACACTGACAGTTTTCACAGTGCGCAACAGAGGGCCACCCCTAGCTCCCCATTGGGTCCAACTATGTCCTCGAATGCACGATCAGGATCGCTTGTGCCCCGAAAGTCTGGCCGTTTTGCAGCACCCTCTTGCAGTGACCACTCCAACCGGTCAGCTGCCAAAAAAGCTTCGACCACAACTGCCTATCGTATCCCACGTAGGGTTCATATGTACTCTTATCGACTTCCGCCCTTACTTCCACCTCCTAATGTTGATGTTCCGGTGCAAATTGGCCGGAGTGTCCCAAGCGGTGACGGTTGGTGTGCATCCGTTCTAGGCCCTGTCATCCCTCGGCCCCCAAACTTTGTCCCTACAGGCTACAAGAAGTTCACGTCATTTCGACTTCCAAAGGACCGCCAATGGTATCAAATACCACCCACCTACTTCTGTCCTGCTATCGTTGGTGCCAGTTCCCCCGAAGAAGTGGAATGTGCTTGGGATGCCGCTCGCCTCGAGCTCCGAACCCTCCGCAAGAAGCATGCCATTCCGGATGTTCCAACCCCTGATCCCCCAAGCGACCTGGACGAAGATGACAGAGCCTCTGTTGGTGATCATGTGGATGGTGTCAGTACCAATTCGGGCTCGAGTTTCAATGGTTCCAGTGATAGTGAGGATGACGATTACAATGATGACCAAACTGCTCAAGCTGGAAAACGCAAAAGGCGAACACTTTGTCAGGAGCCAGACACCTCTACCAGTAGACGTGCTTGTTCAGAACACTCAGATAATCCACCAACCCCACGGCCGTTGTTACCTCAGAGCAAGAAGCACCGGGATGTTCGTAAACCCAACCCTACTTCACCACCACGCCTATCCGCTGCACAAAAGGGAAAAGGGTGTGCTCCCAGATCGCCTCCCCAACCGCCTCTCCAGCCACCTCCCAGCCACCATGACAGCAATGCGGCATCACCCTTGCCTCATCCAGTGCTTTCCCTACCAGATTCTGTTGCCCTTGCTGGCTCTGGATTGTCACACAACAGGCCTCTCAAACCAAGTGAGACTGGGATACACTTTTCTCGTGCTGGCAACCGCTACAACCATTTCCTATGTCACTATTCGCAATTGAATGAGCGACCTGACTGTAAGCCTGTCGTTTTGACCTTCATTTTGATTCCATGGCTGATTCACTGCAGCTGTGGGCTGTGCTGAATTCAATCAAAATGCATTGGCAATTTACTGTGCAATGGACAAAGAAGAGAAGAAATATATGGCCCCAGTCTGGAAGCAGGCGTATGAGAAGAAGTATTCATTCAGCGCAGCTGTCGGTGATAGCGATGCCACAGTGAAAGGGAAAGCATTGGCTGGTTATATGCGGAAGATGTCTAAGCATGTTTGTCGTCTGGTTCGTGTGTCATTTGGCAAACATTTCTTCCGTTTATCTAACATCTTTGAAGAGTGAAGAAGTATCTAAGTATACAAATGGCGACGTTCAAGTTGTGTCTGTCATCACCAGTCGCAATCCAATTGCTCGTCAAGCATCAACAATCACCACAGCCGATGCGGCGCTGACAAGTTTCATCACTGCCCATGAAGTGGAGTTAGCTGATTTCATCGATAATTTTGCAAATTTTCTCTTGTAAGTTTGCAAGCATGTGTTCATGTTCTTTGCTGACTCAATTGTTTGGACAGTGCTATTGGGAGCGGGCTTGTCAAGCCACAGAACATAACAATGAAAGAGGTTGCTGAGTGCTTTATCGCTGGCGAGCTACCTGCTCGAAGGGATCCTGTGCAGCCTGTCCAAGAAGGGAGTACTTCAACTGCGCCAGCGGAGTGCCCCTCACCAGCCAATCTCGTTGCTCCCCAGCCTGACTCTAGAACTGCTGGTGCCCATCGGTCGTTTGAATGTGTCCCAAAGTGCGAACCTGAAGGGATAGACTCGAAGGTGAAGGGCAAGAATGGCAAGGTGTCGCCTGACCAGGCTCGTACCTTGGTTCGCCAATTCTTTGTACGGCTCCTTTGTAAGTGGTGTTGACTCTGGAGCCTTGATAGAAGACTGACTTCTAGTATTTTATTGCAGAGAAATTGCTGCAGAAAACGAATATAACTCGCTTCTGGGGACAGCACACTGTCCCACTTTTGATTGAACAGCAGCTTCGAATTATATTTCCATCTGAATTTAGTGGTCAACCAGGCGATTCCACCTGGGATACAAACACCTGGCCTCGGGGCTGGGTTACAAGTCTAGGCCAGGCTCTCCATGATGGAACAGAGATCACCGAATTGGGCTTGGAGCACTGGACCGAAGGTAACGTGTAAAATTGTTGAAATAAAATTGGCCAGCAACTGACCTCTCATATAGAAGAGCGTGCAATTCCAAAGGGCAACCCAAGATATCTTGAAATACCCATTGTCAAAGATGCTAACGGACTTGTCACTCAAACTGTCGGAACGTCTGTGGCAGGACTGAAGAAGCTTGTCGACACCACTGTAGCCCAGATTGATGATTCTGCTTTCAAGAAACCATTGGAGAAAGCCCAGTTCAGGTCTCATGCCCGTGAAGTTCTTGGAAACGCCATTATACCTGGAGGTTCAAGGCCATCCTCTTCTAACCTAGTTGCTGCTGCCAGCGATACAATCATGCGATTGGACCAGGCATTAGGCCGTCTCAAGAATACCGCCGCAAAGAAGAAGATTGAAGACCGTTCTGAATCCTGCAAATCTATTCCACCATTCATTCACCACCCCAACAATCCTCACTATTCCTCATCCCGTGAACGCTCTCACTTACGCAGTTGCTCCCCAACTCAGGGACATTCTCATTTACGCAGTCGTTCCACATCCCGCAAACGTTCTCGACGCAGTCGTTCCACATCTCGTGGCCGTTCTCATTTACGCAGTCATTCCACATCTCACGAACGTTCTCATTTATGCAGTCGCTCCCCATCTCGTGAACAGTCGCACTTGCATGGCCGTATTTCATCTCATGGCCACCCTTATTCGCACCTTCGCCGCCCTTCTCGTGAACCCTTGCGCCCACGTGGTTCCTCCCCTGCACGTGGTCGTTCACCCTTCCGTTGCCGATCTTGGTCTCATGACTATTCCTGTAAACATGACCTGGAGCACCTCTGTGGTGATTGTCTTCAAGACTCCCGTTATCGAAATATGGACCGGAGAGATGAAAATCAGCAAAATGATCATGCTGATCATTCTCAAGGGTATAATCATGGCTGGTACGATTATCAGCATGAAGGCCACCATAGGGATCTTCGCCGCGATTATCGACAGGGTAGAAAAAGGCATAGGAGGTCAAGATCCCCATCAATTGTGTATATGGGCACCCATCGTGCTTCCCGCTCTCGCTCTGTGCAAGGTAACAGTTCTGACTCCGATGGGTTTCATGGCTCACAATACACTCATTATTCTTGTAAAAGCACCTCTCGCCGCCATTAATTGGACCTTTCTCTTGCCCTCTATTGTTAGCTCACACTTCATTGTTATATCTGAGTTTATGTGTTCTTTTAACTTGTTACACTTATTTTTGCATTGGTTATGGCTATTGACTTATCTTCTTGCAAAGGGATTCTTTGCTTGCATTTACTAGCTTTCTGCTTACTTTTCTATTTCTGGTCAACTGTTTGTTGGTGTCATGTGTGTTCTTGTTATGCTAGTTAAGACTTCACTTTGTAACTTACATTCTCACTTGGCATCTTTCTTTTGCTGTGGATCTAATTTAGTGTTCACTTATCTTTTATTGTTAATCAATCTTTCAGGTCTTTGCAATTCTGGCCTTAACTCTACACTAAGGGTATATATTGAAATTCTAATCTGAGAAATGCTGGTCTTCAATGAAGTGAACTAAGGCCTGGACATATTGCTCTGGTCTTGGACACACTGGGCATATTTTGAACAGTGGACACTGCATGGACACATCCAGGACATGGGTGGGCCTGTCATTCTTCTGTCCATATTAAAGTTGAAATGGATAACCAGGTAATAGATGTCTTACCATTTCTCTGTCCAGGACATGGACAGCCCATAGTAAGGACAAGTGGTCAGAAGTGGACATGATTATGGATATGTCCAAGGCTATGGTTGGACAAACAACAAGAAAGTGGAGATGAATTAGCTCTGTTATAGATCTGTCCAGGACATGGAAACCCTATTAATGGTCTGTCCAAGACATGGACAAGCCTATCATTGTGCTGTCCATAATATTGTTGGAAATACTTTGGAAATGGATATCTCCTGGCTTGGTGGTTGGACAAGAAACTCAGCAGTAAAGTCTGTGGTCCATATCTAGCATTCCAATAAACACAGGACACACAAAGATATACCCTTTCTAGTATAACCTAGTCCTTTGAAAAGCTTAAATTTTAAGGTAGCACATTGATATTGAACCATCTTTTGGAAAATCTGGCATCTATTTCACTGCCTATAAGTTAAATCAAGTGTACAGATGAAATTTTATTGAAACAGATCACTTTGTGATCTTTCAAGTGGAACAACAAAGTTTCATATTGTTTGGCATTTATTGATGTAGGTTTGTTGGACAGGGACCCCTGACACCTTGTGACATGTCACACTGGACATGGACAATGGTTGGATTTGTGGACATGGATGCAACACACTTGTCCATAGTTGGAAATGCTGCCTAAGCAGGACATGGAAACCCTGGATGTATCCAGGATAGGACATGACCACTGGAAGGCTTGTGCTTAGGCTTTGTGGATTCAAGTTTTTGTTGGCTAAGAGGTGGTCATATCCAGGTGACTGAGGTGCAGATGTTGAGTTTTTGTTGCAATTCATGAGGTTAGCGTCCCTTTATTGCTGATATGACAGAGGAGGCTGATGGGTTTGTGGACTTAAGATTGAGGGAACCCATTGATCTTGGGGAAAGCTCGATTCTTGGGGCTTCAACAGCCGAGTCTTCACATTTTTATATGCAGAGAAATCTCAGTTCCAACCTCACTGTTAAAGAACAAATGTGCATAGTCTCGCCATTGTTTATTTTTCATTTCATTTTATTATTTTTTCTTCGATGTCCGTGCTCACTGACTCATTTAGCTCTCTACCCGTTGAAGAATTCGGATCTGACCGGGCATTCTGGTTGGATTCCACGCCTTTCTTGGACTCTTTCATGTCCCTGTTTAACGGCGATCAAGGCTTGCTCGCCCTGGACGGTGTCCGTTAGAGCACTTCCTGGAGGTTAACTCTTTTTGTTCCTTTTCTTGACAAACTTGCTACTGTTTCGTGTTCTAATGAACTGGTTGTACCTATTCTTGCATGCTCTATACGGAGAGCCGATGTATATTTTATTGTGTGTTCTTGTATTGTAAGGTCCAATAGGAGCTTGAGACTTCCACAAACTCTCGATAGTGAGCATTTTCTCAACCATTGTATCTGAATCTTGCAGAATTGCTTTGCATAGGATACCCAGTAGGGCCGTAAAAGGCCGATGTCATTTCCTCCTTGTAACTGGTAGAGGGGTCGGCATTGTAGGCTTGCCATCATAATTGATATATCTCTGCCATATTACTCCTTTGTTTAATTGGATCTCCGCTTTAACATCACCGTCGTGCCATCGGCTTTCTTCAGCTGATTGATAGATAAGATGGAATATGGAACTGTAAGACAAGATGATGGCGTATACAAATGCAGCATGATTCACAAGAACGAAGTGGAAATCCTTGGTCCTTGTTGCTTGTGGCATCTGTCACTACCCACTGGTATGAGGTAGGTAGGGGTACAGAGCAGTTGGGACGATCAGCCAAAGCACGATGCCTGTGGTTCAGGGAAAGAAGTGGAGCATGAAAACCAGTTTTCGTTGTGTCAACACATGTAAAGGAGGCACATTGAGAGAATAGCGGGACCTGATGGAGATTTGGTGGAACTATCAACGTCTCGTTGACACCCACCGCTTGACTAGTATCTGCTATTGAGTCCATTCTACCTTTCCCGTGCCTGAAGCTGCAAAGAAGCGTCTTTTGGCAAGGCGTCGAGGACACTCAACAGGAGACAAGCACTCTCCATTGGTACCTCTGACTACAGCTCTGATCCATTTCGATTTCTCTAGCAGTGCTTTGACAGATCCCGGGGTTGACAACTGTTCGGTTGTGACTTTTTCAAGGGACAATGGATCTAGGACCTAGATACTATGTTTAGTCTATTGCATGAGAGGTAAGAATCCAATCTGTTCTACGTACAGTGAGATTCTTGCTGGGGAGGATCTTAAGCTGACGTCTCAAATCTTTGATTTCCAGCCTGCTGTTGTGTAGAATGACCCTATGCAAGGAAAGGGGACATGCATCTGTTGCCCTCTTGTAAATCCTAACTTGTATCTTCTGAGGATATGATCCGGAGGAAGGCAAACGTGATTTAGATTTCTTGTAGATAGCTTTGTAGGAGAACTGTGACATATGTGAGACCGTCCGCTTTGCTTATTTACAAAGGGTCATACCAACCTGCATGCTTGTGGGTATGAGCTGGCCTTCCTCCAATAATTCATCCTGGCGGCCATATACAAATTTTACAGGTCGTTTGTACGGGGGACTATCTGTGGTGGTTGCCAACGAATTGACCATGGCCAGGAAGGCTCTGTCTGGAACTATATTGACGCTTTTGTACATTTCTTGAAAACAAACAGCTTTCAAAGACGAACTAGGGTTAATATGCTGTCGGTGATTTGGGACGAGAATTTAAGCTGTAGCCCGGCTTACCTTGAGTGAGGTGAAAAGAGAGAGACAGGCGATTTGGAGTGGATTCTAAAGTGTTGGTCTGAGAGGCTTATTGGAATGTACGAGACAAGGACAAGGAGTCAACGGGTTGATCCATTGCCGGTAGACCAATATATAATCACCGAACTAAGAGGTTATGTTAGATCGAATGGTGCCGATCTTGTTATAAGTGGCTCATGCTGACAACCGTGAGTTAGAATTGCTCATTCTGTCAATATCTGGTCTTTCCACCTACTCTTCCCATGTTGGGAGTAGGTGATAGATTCGATCTTTCTGAGCGTGTAAATAGCCAAGTATCTAGCCATTAATTAGCTGGCAGGACCTGTCAAAGTCTGCTTTTTATACTTTGTCGCAGAGTAACGATGGCTCTGGTGGTAATCCCGACTTGTCTTAAAGAATACGCCACTTGGTCTCGATCAATAGCTGATCGACATGTTTTTTGTTTTGAGATAAAGAAGTGGTCTTACTTCAAGCCTTCATTGACCACTGTTGTATCCGTGGACAGATGATTTCTCCTGATGCGTAATGAGAGAAACAAAAAGTAGAGTAGAAACTGGATGGCTCAAGGTTAGGTCAAGATTACACGAGACAACCGCACGATTGGTTCCTGCAATCCTTTGGAGCAGCATTTTCATTTATGTTTCACACTGCAACAAGTATGTTCAAGAAATTGCTGGTTTACATTTGAATGTATTGACACAACAATGAAATAAGTAATGTAGATGTTTTTGCCAGCACGTCGCCTATATGGCTGTGGCTCCTCTTTGTCCAACACTCTAGGAAAACATGCACCTCCACTGGTACCAAATCCACCTGCGACTCTATTAGCACCTGCAAAACAGTCTTTGCAATGAGTGGTACTTACATTCCTACGAGGGTCACCAGAAGATCAGCTTCGGGACATTGTATGCTCGAAAAGGATAAGTTCGTGTACATGTCAGTCTTGGTGTATTTCGCTACGGCAACGTTCCCGATCCACATAGTGCCAAACATGGATTTGACTGATAGGTTAAGAGGTGTCGCTTGAGAAAAGTTGTCAACAAAGATTCGATATACGTGCAGAAGGGGGAAGGAAGTGTCTGGGACTGTGGTGAAAAGGATGCTTAGAAATCCGTTTGGGAAGTGAGTGCTGAGGTTGAGTTCTTCAGTTTTGTATATGCCGTTTGTTTCTTCATGCATGACGGCATCCCACGTCTCGGGCTTGATGGAAGAGTAAGGGAATAGGATGACTTCTACAGTGCGTTGCTGAGAAGGTAGAAATAAGCCGAGTCAGTCCGCTTTCCGATTATGCAGGGAAGATTGCTTACAGTTTTCGATCTTGCGGGCAACGAGCCTTTGTCATGCTGAATGGGAGGTTGGTTATATCACGAGTGGGGGGTTGCATCAATGATGCTGAACGTACTGTCAACAGTAACGGAAGGTATTCCCACTGCAAAAAATCCATAGTAGTTGGGTGCAGTACGGCGTTCCAATCAGTCTGGGGAGTGGAGAACAATCAAGATAGAGCTTTGAATGATTCTTATTGAGCGAAATGTAGCTAAAAGGCCAGTTTATTTATAGTGGTACAGCACAATTAACATCTGATTTGGCAAGATAGAGATCTGGAGACCGATTGCTAGTCTTGTTGGGGAATCCAGCGACCGGTGTGATCCGACTTCAAATATTCCAGAAGTGGCGGTGAGCGTTCAGCTGGGCGATTTTATGATAATACATGGAGCTAAAAAGGTTGACAGGAATTTGAGCCTCAATCATCCAGTTCGACAAATGAACACACTTTACCTCCACACGAATGGTTCACCTATCCTCAGATATGATCCCCCTTTGTCTTGAATCATTGTCCGGTCCATAACCTCAAAAGATGGGCCACGATGTTCTTCCGCAGGGAGGGTAGGATCTGTTATAGATGTTACCAGATATTTGCGAGATCAGGTACCAGCATGGGTAGCAAATCGCATGGTAAAAATTCGGTATTAGCGACATTTCAAGTAAACGGTTAAGGAAGTCTCTCACCTTGAAGGCTCCTCTCAATCGTCCAACAGTATTTGTCCCCTATAAATCTGGATCCAAATTTGTCGCTATCTCGAGTTCTGTAGGTTATGGGCGGTCCATGGACGATCCGATACACATGGCCTTCTGCTGCGTGTTTGTGTCCCACGATGGCGTATGTGCACTTGAGCTTCAAGGTGCTCAACGCAAAAGGGCATACCGCCTTGTCCCTGGACATGTGACACGTCAGGGCGGCTGCGACATAAATCTATGTTGAGATTCATATAAGATGAGGCAGCAAATGTTAGCTCACTGTTTTTAGCCTCGAGGACGTATCTGTGTGTTTCGCATCAAACCAAGTGAACTCGAATCCGAATGTGGGTGTCTCCTATCCGTTTTCAGTACACAAACTGTCTTCCTAGGTATACGGATCTTGAATATGCCCTGTCTCCGGTGTTTGCCCAAATCCCTTCGTTGGCCGCTTGCACCTGATGTATGAGACCTCCAACAATATCAGTGAAGTTTCTAAGCGACTTGTTGCGTTTGCTACTGCTGCGGACAAAGCCGTCATCGAGGAGTATGCGATTGACAAGACTGACCTTGGTCACGTTAACGCTAATGTTGAGAGGGATGGCGGGGTCGACACATCGGACGATGAAAGCAAGTACAGCCTTCCCGAATAGAAGAGCGTTCTTGCCATCCATTAGGGACAAGAGAGAGACAGGCCTAGATACGTATTTGCCTATGAACTCGGTGAAAGACCACGTCCGTCTGGCATACGAATCAAACCAGTGGCGCAAAAGTTGGTTAAGGCTTGCCAGACGGATCAACTGAGGCGTGTTGAAATGCCCCAGAAGATAGTCGACTTCCTTGTCTCTAGCCCTGAGAAGGAATGACTTGAGAGGACCCATCATAACGCAGAGGGCCAAAGCACTTGTTATGCATACCGAGCGATCAGAGGCTATCATTATTTCACGATCCCGTTCCTGAGGATCATTGCTCAAGGACACAAAGTCAAACTAGTCCGAAAGCCCGTAAAAGGGGAAATAGTACGCCAATTGCAAGAGCACCGATGTCATCGAAGCTGTGAAGACCTCTTCTATGTCTTCAAGCAACGATCGCAATACAGGCCTGTGTGTCCTTGGGTTGACCATGTGTCAGTTGAAAGATGGGACTCCACTCCAACGAGAACCCGTACTCAAGGCATGGAGAATCGGAAAGGTACCACTGGAGCAGTTCCAGAGGGGCTATCGGAACGACATTCACAGCCGCGCGCTCTCCATAACGCTCTTCCACCGCGCGAATCAGCTAGATCTTGGTACGACAAAGATTTTGGATATGTTGCACTTAGATACTATCCCCTCGTCAAGGGTTCTTACCATCGTAAGGGAATGGCAGCGGGAAATGGCACTAGAAAACTTCATTCGTCTACCATGTGCTGCATGCAGTGGCCTTCGATACGAAAAGGATCTACACAAGGCCCATGCAAAGGATGTGGATCTGTCTTTGCTGCGAAACGACGATTTACCTTCGCACCTCCTTCCAGACTCATACAATTTTCAACAATATGACCGAGCTATTCTTGAACCTAAGGGGCTAGAGGAGCCATTTGCGAAAGGTATAATGCTCTTTTGTCAGGAATGTCGTGGCGATCTGACTCGAGGCAAGATGCCAAAGTTTGCACTATGTAACTGGCTCTACTATGCCCGGGAAAGGGTTCCCAAAGACGTCTCAGTAGCCTTCAAGAACATGAGCATTTTTGAAAAGGCAATGATCTGCCGAGTCAGGACGAACAGTCTTCTATGTTGATTCGGCTTCTACAAAGAACATAACGCAGAAGACAATGTCAGGTTTGACAAAAGACACATAAGAGGGAACATCATCTCCACGCCCTTTGACGTAGGCCGGATGAATGCGATGCTTCCACCATCTCCCTCAGAAATTCGAGACACGGTTTGTGCCCTTTTTGTTTCGAAACAAATGCCCAACAAAGCTATCATCAAACAATTGCGTCCGATTTTGGTTCGTAAAAGCCGTGTCAAATTGCTGATAGAATTCTTGATACAAAACAATCCACATTATTGCGTTTCGGAGGCTTTCAAAGGCTACAGCTCGGAGTATTTGGAAGCTTTATTCTTGGGGCCAGATGACAAAGGGGTACCCCAGTCCTTTCGTATTGGACATCTTCCAATCTAAGAGGCGCTCGAAGCCCCAATGATTGATTACACCGACCGATTAGACAAACTGGAAGGCCTATTCATGGAAAGTGTTGCTTATACCACTGGCGACATGACTGCACAGAGCTATTGGGAAATGACAATGACTGCGCTTCAAAGATGTAGGGAGGGACAACTGTTCATTTGCAGCAGAAGTGGGTCCACGCCTGTACCAGATATCGATAACCCTAACTGGCTGAGCTGGGCCCATCCAGAGGCAGATCCTTATGGCCTAGGGGGTTTCAACAATCCGCGAAGGAAACATCGGATTAGCATGGGGCAGCAGCTGAAACATCTTCTCGCTGTTCGAGATCCATTCTTTGAGAAGGACTACGCCATAGCTTTCGATGTTTACAATATACTTCGGAAATCCATGGTAAATTTGAGCCTGCGATTTTGTGTTCCCATATCATCATACACACGAGTGGTGGATGACATAGTCCATTTGGACCGTGAGGTTCTTGCGACTATGAGGATGCGATTTTTGGGTGACCCGTTTTATCAGCCTCGGACTAGGCAGGAGAAGGATATACTTCGTATCATGTCTTCAATAATGCCAGTAGCGAAGCAGGTCCCTGGGAGCACCTCGCAACGAATACATATGAGAAATGAGATCAGATCTCTCATATGCCAACGAGGATCTCCTACGTTATTTGTAACATTGAACCCTGCAGATCACCATCATCCGATCGTTTGCGTGTTGGCGTATAGATGTGCCAACGAGACAGAGCTTAGAGAGCTACCCGATCTTAGCGCCTCTGATTGGATGCAAATTTCCCTTGGTCACCCGGCTGCCTGCGCCCAGTTTTTTGATTTGATGATCAAAGCATTCATCAAAATCATCCTGCGTCATGGAAGGAAGGAGAAGAGACCTGGCCTATTCAGGCACTGTGAAGCATATTACAGAATGGTTGAGACTCAGGGAAGAGGCAGCCTGCACTGCCATATGCTCATCTGGCTGAAAGGCCATCTACCTCCTGAGGTCCTGGCTGACAGATTGATACAGTCGGACACATATAGAAAGAAACTCAGACAATGGATCGACTCTGTCATGACCTCTGGATTTCTAGGCACCAAGTCCCACCTGAATCATGCAGATCTTTTGCTGTATGGCGATCTCGACCCGAGCAACCAGGCTTTGCACCCAGGAGCTCATATTGGCCCTCAAGCGGCCAAGGCTGACCCTCAAACTTTCAGAGATAACATGCTGGAACATATAGACGAACTTCTGTTGAAATTCCAGATCCATAAGCACACCAGCACATGTTGGAAGTATCTCAGGCCAGGGGAAGCCAGGTCAGAAAAGAACTGCAGGTTCGGGCTAGATGGGACCATCAATGACGCCACAGAGATAGATCCTGTCTCAGCAGAGATAAGGATTAAACGAGCCCATCCCAGAATGACTCACTTTAACCCGACACTGACTTTCTTGATGAAATGTAACACGGACTTGAAATTCATAGGCTCAGGAGAAGACGCCAAGGCTTTCATGTACTACGTGACAGACTACATCACGAAAGCGCCACTTTCGATGCATGCGGGACTGACGGCGTTAGCATATGCTATCCGTGTGTGCCAATCGAAAGGACTCTTTGATGTGACACTCCAGGGCGACCAAGGAGAAGCTGCACACAGAGCGATTACAGTAGCCATTAACAGTATGCTGGGTCATCAAGAACTTTCACACCCACAAGTAATGAGTTTCATCCTGGGTTGCGGAGAATCTTACACCAGCGATCAGTTTCATCCAGTCAACTGGTCTGAAACACTGCAATATGTCAATCAGAGTTGGGAGGAGCACAATGGTGACCATTCTTGCAGAGTGAAAGAAGAGAAGACCAAGGAAATGAAGATGACTATCACCATGGAAAAAGGGACCATAGTCGCATCAAACCATCTGCTTGACTACATATTTAGACCAGCGTTCAGCCCTTACAAGTCGATGAGCTTATATACATTCTGGTCAAGCGTTTTGAGATTACCCCTCCCACTAGGGAGTGATGGATATCCGCAAATCAGTGCTACCATATCCAAGTTCTCAACAGAGCATCACCCACAGTTTCGTACCCATGGGGTGCAGTCTAGAACCCGCAGTGTTGTACCAGTCCTTTTGGGTCCAAAAATCTCAAGGAGAAAGGGGACTGAAGGCGAAACAGAGGCGTGGTCAAAAGAAATGTGCATACTGTTCAAACCGTGGAGGATGCCAATCAATCTGAGAGAGCAATCAGCATCCTGGTACGGCTCTTTGCAGGAAGCATACCCACATTTCACCAAAGTGGAACGCCGTACAATGATCAACATGTCCCTCTTGTCGGAGGCTAAAGCAGCCCGGGATAAGCGCCCTAGAAGAAAGTCCAGAGTTCGTACTTTATGGACGGATGAGGAGTTCGCTCGAATGGCGTCAAGTATGCAGGAAGAAGGACCGCTAGACCTGTCTGTGAGGGAGGAGGAAGGAAACGTATACTCCGTTCTGCACGAGCCAAATTTGCCACCTGGTTCTTGCAAACCACAGAGTGTCATACAGCCATTCCAGCTGGAAGTATTCCTGGGCAGAGATGTCTCGTCAATGTTTGATGAGTGCCAGATTGGGAAAGACGAATCTGGTCCAGCCATGAATGGAGAGGATGAGGTGGAAAACAGAGGCGACGTTATTCCTCAGACCGTACAAAATCACCAAGATTTCATGGCAGGAACAAGGTTCAACAGGGGCTCAGCAACTAGAGGGAAAAAGNAAAAAAAAAGACATCCAAAACGAAAGGTTGTCACGACCAGGCAATTCCATGAAGCCAACCGTTACCATTGAGACTTTAAGCGGACTATGAACCAGTTCTTCCGTACACAGATACGACTTGATAGAGCGTCTAACACACTCCAAAGGATTGGCGAGGAACAAGGCTCAGTCGAGAGCCTTTCGCATTATTGCGCATCATGTCCTTGAAGGTAATGACCAATTACTGATGTACGTTGGCGGCAAAGGAGGAACAGGCAAATCCCATATCATCAAGACCGTAGTCAAGCTGTTTGCCGAGCTAGGGCATTTGGAAGAGCTGCGACTGGGTGCACCTACAGGCATTGCAGCTGCTCTGATAGGTGGTAGCACACTTCATTCTCTACTATGCTTAGGGCCGTCTCACAAGGGAAAACTGTCGGAAGCATTGACCAACGAGTGGAGGATGGCACGATACTTGATTGTCGACGAAATCTCCATGGTCAGAGCTCAGTTCATGGCAACTATGTCTTCTAGACTCTCTATGGCAAAAGGAGACATACATCGCAGCGGGTCAAAGATCTTTGGCAGAATTAGCATCATCTTTATGGGGGATTTTTGCCAACTGCCACCTCCCAAGCAACCTAGTTTATTCTCTTACCGGCTTGTATGAAACCCAGCTTTCATAGACACAAGCAACACCTGTGGCATCGACGCCATAGCCGGCGCATACCTTTGGCGACGCGTAGAGACTGTCGTACACCTGAAAAAAAAATGTCAGACAACCCGAGGATCCTACTTATGCCAAGGTTCTTACCTGTATCAGAAACAACAAGTGCATCGGTGTGGATGGCATACACACGGTCATCTTGGGTAAGACGGTGCTTCAGCATTTGTCCAGCAGACTGCTTTCAAACGTGTACACTAATGACAGAGAGTCACTTACCATGTTCTCAAATGCGCCAGTGATAGTTGGGAGCAAGACCCTGAGGGATGCACTAAATGTCCGGTTGTTGACAGCCCACGCTTCTGGCTTGAACAAAAGGGTTCACATTTATTATTCGACCGATAAAGTGAAGGGACACCCTATTACGGGCACTATGGCGGATCGACTACATAACATGCCAGCTCGGATGACTAGGGAACACCTAGGGAAGCTTCCTCTCTTTATCGGGATGAGAGTGATGGTGTTGGACAACATATCTATCCCGTACAAAGTGGTCAACGGCTCAGAAGGGATCGTCCAGAGATCGTATACTCTGAAGACCAGAGTGGGAGGAGGAAAGCGGATGTTGTATACGTCGAGATACGATCAAGCCTCGTCGAAGTTCCTGGGCTTGGGAAAGGCATAGTTCCCATATTTTCCAGACCTGTGTCTGTGAAGCAGCTGATCCACATAGGTGACGTCATTTCAAAAAGTTACTGTTGTTTTCAGATACCCTTGGCTCCCGCATACTCTTACACAGATTACAAGAGCCAAGGAAGAACTTTGGATAACGTTATAGTGGATCTGGCTACAGCCAAAGGACAAGGAGCCTATATCATGCTCTCAAGAGTCAAATCACTGAAAGGCCTCCTGATCTTGCGCCATTTTCCTTCCAAACGGGTAGTCGAGAGAATGTCTGGCAAACTGAGGGAAGAACTTGATAGGTTGGACTTTCTTGAGCAAAGGACAAAGGCAGGCTATGCCATACAATGTCCAACAGATGCATTCCCTGCTAAGCAAGGGCTAGTCTTATCTACATCAGAAGTCACCAAAGAGAGCGACGGTTCAGCTTTGTAGGATACCCGGATTGACCTAATATGTAATATTTACTCCCAAACTGAATAGGAAATATCGTTAAGACCTCATAATTCATGCAACAGTCAGTAAATCAGATTGCGTAACGGACACCAGACCGTATTCGATTGACATTTCGCCAAAAAATGAGACCTTTTATGCACATACAGTGCATGAATATCTCAAGGCAAAAGGCAGACATAATGTGTAATGTAAACCTATCATCCTCGAGCGTGTGGAAGCCTTTATCCTCGATATTTGGAGAGGATCCTTTGTGCATCCTATTCCCTTCCGCATTGGCTCGAGTTCTCCGCCGATCGCCAAGGTATGTTGAAGACTGTATGATCCGGATCAGGTATTCTGCAGGTGAAAACTTGCGATTGGCATACAGTGCCCCATAAATTCACCTTCGCGTTCTCAAAAATTCACCGTACATGCTTCCAAAGTGTCCATCTAACAGGAAGGATGCTGTGCACCATTCATCAAGGCATCTTCATTGGCCAATAAGGATCTCAATACAGTTCTAGAGAACAAAAAAGGTAAGCAGGTAAGCGTGTCCAAGCCCCCGGTACGTTATAGCAAAATCTAGATTTCGCCCACCTCTCTCAGCCCGTACCAAGCCCAACACAGACGCAAAGACGGATTTGGGGTGCAAGAGGACGACAGGCAATATAAAGCGCAAGGACCTTGATTCCTATTCGGTCCTCAGTCTGCTTCTGTACTGCCATATAATCATCGCTGTGACACCAGAATGTATGCGCAGATGAAGGAAAAGGACGTGAAGGCCATACTATATCCACAGCTAGGTACTCTTTGTCTGTCTCAAAACCCTCTGAAGGTCTAACGTGGCGCTACACAGGGCATGCCCCAGCATTTGTAAAACTTCGTCTAAAGTGAGTTGATTTGTCCCATCTATCTTTTCCTTTTCGTCTGTCGTATACTATTTCGTTTCGTTTTATAGACCCTAGAGAGGCCGTCAGTCTCATCCATAATCCGTGTATGCCACCACTTATTTATTGAACTGATCTCACTGGTGATGCGGAGTGACAAATGTGTACTGAGAACCCTATTGACAACAGATTGACACCACCATCGTGTTGAACTTATGTGAAATAGATGCCTGTTCCATGGCGCTTATTACATAAACCGCTATAAATAGTATTACGCAGTATATTCAGTATATAGTAGGTCTAGTTGTATTCTAGGTTCAGCTTCTAGAGCAAAGCGTCATAATGGTGTCATTATTGCACCTTCAGCATGCAATGCTCAGTCATCTAATGTGCACAGACCACTAGGTGATTTTATGTGACGTTACAGTCACATATTTGAGTAGTATATAAACCATGTAGTTTAGTACGAATAAAGCTCGAAGCACTTTCTATAAGCAAAGTCAGTAGTACATCCCTCAAGCATCACTCATTAGTCGATCCTATAGTATACGGTATGTCTCAACAACATACTCTCCCTACTTGTAGCTGCGCGACACAAGGACTCGCATTACCATGCAAGAATTGCTGTCTAACACATTGCTCAACAGACTGAAGCCTTATTACAAGCCATGTCTAGAAGATTTCATGCCTAGAGTACGCCCTGTGACAGCTGGATCAGAGACTATCCTTGGTGTCTGACCCATTAACCTGATTAGCTCATGCTTCAGAAGGAAGCTTGGGGGTTTGAGGCAGGTTCTCCAACCATCGAGCTGATGCACAAGATCTGATAACTCGCCCATACAGGTTGCAAACATTGTACCAAACGACTCGCCCCTCGTCCCAAACGAACAATATATCATTTTTCATGCTACACCTGCATTCCTTGGTGATCTATTACCAGTAAATCAAGTAATCAGATCGATCCAAGGAAAGCACTTCACTGAGAACACGGCTTGGAGGGGAGATGTTGTGGTCACCAAAATTTTTGGCAATCCAGGCAGCGGCCTTAAAGACGCAGAAGATTCGGACTTCTCAACCCTGTTTCAATATTTTTGTCACTCCAAATTTCTTCCATCCATAGGTAGTTTTAGTATGTAGAAGCCCGTGTCTCCCAGCAGACTGCTGTAAACCTGAAAGATGGATTCAGCTTCAAAGCCGTAATGTTTACATGTCTGACTATGTAAAATCAAAGAAGTTAACAAGCAAGGAGTCATATGATTATAATTTTACTGCTGTTTTTGGAACACATCCAAAGTCATTTAAATTCAAAATTTGGCCAAGGATTCAATGCAGTCGAACAAATAATACATGAAGATCATTTTTGTTTCGCAGATTAGCACCCGATGGTGGCGTAGAAGATCACAAAAGACCCACATATTGACCAAAATGGATTGAATGACTCACGCTTGCCACAAATATTTGATTTGATCCAAGTCAATGGCCGAGGTAGCTCCGCCGTTCTGCTAACCCCTCATGCATGCAGCGTGAACAAGGGAGATAAGTATGACATTTAAGTATAGTAAAAGTACCCATTGATGTCTAAATGACCATACATGCAATCTTGAAAGCGACTCACAACACCTAGACCAATGTCCATGTTTAGTTTCATTAGATTAAAAGCCAAGCTGTAGGGTCCCTAGGGTCAGCTTTGTCTTCTCGGTTGCCTGTACAGTTTGGGCAGAGCCAGAGGAGCCAATTCTCAACAATTCTATCATCAATGTTGTTCTTGAGTGCAGTATAAGCATCGCATAAAGCTAGATTTCGATCGAAATCCAGACATACCTGGCTGCAGCGGCAATCTTGGTATCTGGTGTGAATGTGGGCGGAGCTGCTTTTGCAGTACTTTCCCTGACAGTCAAAAGTGATTTCTCCCATATAGATACAAGCGTAGTAATGCTGGCATGGCCTGGAATAGTCTCCATAACTGACAGAAGCGAGTTGAAACCCTAGTTAGACTGGTGGACGTACAAATTTGAACAACAATAACAAACGACTTACGATCTCTCCTTACACATGGCTTTGCACCCAGATCTGCATTAAAGAGCAATTGGGACTGGGATTGGTTCGAAATCTTGTTTGTGGACCTATGTGAGGCACTGAGAAATGACTTGAAACCACAAGTTAACAAAAGGAAATTGGGAGAAAGAAATCCTCCTAGGAAAAAGCAAAGGCATATTATATAGGAAGCCATTCTTTGAGAAAATTCATCACCTTATCCAGATCAATTGGGAGACTTCCTGTTATGATTGGCATAGAGTAAAAGAAATACACCGGAAGACCGTGATGATCGTAGAAATGTCAGGACGGGACTGAATCATCTTGGGTGGGCTTGAGCACTTACCCTTTGAGGCACACCCTCCGACCGGACCTGGATAAATCACGCTTCAGCGTAACATTTAAAAGTCTACTTGGACGTATGAGCAGCAGCCAACAAGGTCAACTTTCTACTCCTTTCGAGGAACATGAAAGTTCTCACCTGTTTGCGACACTCGGTCAACCTATGCGGGAAATATATGCAGTCCTCACCCTAACTCTACATGGAATATCTAAGCACCTTTGAGTCTGACATCTCTGCAGAGCCTATTCAGAACNAAAAAATAAAAAATAAAACATAAAAAATATAGATTGATCTCTTCGAGGACACATGTGGAATTCTTGCTCACGTTGACAATCAGTTCAATTACGTGTTTTGAGGTAACCTCAAACCAAATCTTCCAACACGACGATGGCGTACTTAAAGAACCCACCGGGCCATTTGCTATTTTCTACCCTATGGTTTCTGAAGACAACCTACCTTTCCACTTCAACAAGAATACTGAAAGATGGTACACCGAAGACGAACTATGAAGAAGCCACCGCCAAGGCTGTTGACCAAAGAGACACACGCGTTCCTTGGAGAGGATCATTAGTGGTTGCAAGATGCAGAGACGATCTATACACTACGATTTCAGATGTAACACCTTCTGATTATCGTTTGGTAAAGCATTTTCTATCAAATTACGGGTTCCAGGGAGGATTACAGCTCATGCGCTTATACTAGTAACACCAATAGATCTTGGTTAATGGCGATGAGGAATGGGAATATCATATTCCAAACGGAGAAGATACTTTCGGCTATGAATCAACAAAACGATCGCAGAGGAGTCAAAAGGTTTTGAAGACAAAACTCTATGGAGCATTGAGAAATCAACTAACAAGACAACATGCAGTTCCATTGGTCTGGGCACACTTCTCATCAAGAACATGAGGGCAAGACAAAATATGTGATATCAAGAAAACTAGTTAACAAGCTACACATTATTTGGAAGCTCGATTTGTTCAGCACGTCCATAATCCAGACAACACGCCAAGGCCGAGTCTGCATATACCCGATCATTTGTTCTCGATCCCTTCACGCTATCAGGCAGTGCATTATACCTCTTCTTTAATGGATTCAGTCTTCACCCTGAACCCGATATGTAAAGTAGCTGAAGGCGGGTTCGAAGCCTTTTTAGTCCTCAAGCAATATAGACCTGTTTTAAGTCCGGATCTCCATGCCTGGAAGACTGCATGGCTCTGTAAGATAGGCCGTGATAAGCAAAAGATCAGGAGGACATATGGATGAAAAAATTACAATAAACCAAAACTCACCACTGCAGTCAATGTAGGCTCGGCAAAGTGGAGAGATAAACTCTGGCTCTGGCACACAAAGGGGGCCCTGTCGGACGCCATTCGGACCATCACATCAGGTTTCATCTCCCACAATGTCTTGAAGATGGCCTTTAGATCATCGGACAGACCGTCTATGTCCTGGATGGAACCTTTGAAAAGAGGGTTAGTTACTATCTCCTAGAGATCTAATCAGAACTGGATCACAGACCTTTGTTCGCAATTATTTGATCTCTCATCACTTCACTCCACTTCCCAACATCACTGAGGTATCTGACTAAATACTTGTTGATCATCGTGGACTGACCTGACGGAAATTTGTATGTATAAATTAGGCTGTATAAGCAGGTCTGAATCATTATAAACAAACCGAGAGGAAGGAAAATGATGCACCTAGGGAATGGTTTGAACGACTCCATGCACTGAGTGAACTGAGAAGTGCCAACCGTAGGCGTATAGGCGGTAACATTGGAGTTGCATATGCCCATGGAAACCTTCCGTCTCAGCGCAGCCCAGTCATAACGCCCCTCTTCCAGAAGTGTGTTCCAGTAATCATACTGCTCGTCAGATGGACTATGCTTGAAGGCAGGATAAATGCCGAAAGTCTTTGTCAAGTTGCAGCTTTCATCGAGTGCGGAATAGTATATGGTCTCTGCTACTCGGCGGTTCATCTTGAATGCTGCCTCGCTGTCAAATGGCACGGCCATCAAAGCAAAAGCATCGGCCAGCCCTTGTATGCCTATTCCGATGGCCCTGTTCAAAGAAGCGGATCGGTCGGAAGAGTATACGGGGTAGCGTGTCCTATGGAGGACGCGATTCAGTGAGAATACCACATGGCGGACGACCAATTCGAGAGCTTGATAATCGAAGGTTCAATCGATCTTCACAAATGCCGGTAGTACAACAGATGCCGAGGTGCAGACAGCGGTTTCCTCTCGGGAAGAGTACTGTACGATCTCCGTGTAGAGGTTGGAATGGGTAATTGTACCTCTATGACGGTCGTTACTGGAACCTGTAATGTGGCAGGGACGAGTGGATACAAACGCAACAGATGAACTCGAGTAGAACACTTACAATTTATTGCATCCTTGAAGAGAATTGACACTCCGCTTTCAATTTGGCTTGTGCGTGTACTGTCTTCTTACCCTCTCCCTTTTGCTCGAAGAGTTCATAAGCGGTTGAAATGAAGCGCCATGCAGCATAACCAGCTGAGGCACGTCCGAGGGGCAAAAAAGGGTCCAATCCCCGTTGTCTTCCACACGCCTCATGCTGGGGACACATAAATAAAGTGAACATACGCGTTACTGAGATAATAAGGGCAGACTCACAAGAGATCGTTCATCCAAAGTGCATAGAAAAGCCGATGAGCTTTGTGGTATTCCGAACCACTAGCTGTCTTCATTTGAACAAATTCAAACACTTCAGCATGCCACGGCTCCAGATAGACTGCCACTGCACCTCAATTCTCAGCGTTGATGTGCAGGTAGTGAACTAGGGTGCTCTAACAACCAAACTATAGAACTAAAACACACACACACAACCACAATAACACAACACACCAAATACCTTTGTGAAGATAAAGGTGGGCAAGGGGTATAGGTAAAAGCTCTAAGTCAAGTCGACAGAGGCTTCTAGAACTCTTCTTGTACAATCGCAAGTTTGAGGGGGAGCTAAGGCTCAACCAGCAACAATATAAATGCTTCACGAAGTGACTTTGCTAACACACAGTAGGGTTCGAGATACAACGGATAACTTCGCGAATAGAGAACATGGTCTCGAGCAACTTTAACGCAAGAACAATTCGATAATACGCAAGCGACACAACTCTGATTGACTTCGCAAACTTAAACACTCTTTCTCGATAACAGATGGCTCTCGTAGATTCCTGGGAACACGGTCCCGACGCGAAATACAAACGCTAGCTACCCACTAATGCTATAATAGATAAAACAGAAACGTATATATATGTAATTATTGTTTGGCAAATAGACAGAGAAACAAACAAATGACAGAGACGGAGAGAGATAAGAAACGCAATCACATGAGGGTATTGAAGGCCGAGAGTTGAGTCTCGAACTTTAGAATGCAGCCCAGGCACTTCGTGAACCTGATCTGGATGCGGCTGTTGTCGAGTCCGCATGGATATTCACTGAGGATTGCTTCTGGAGAGCGCGCCCTTCTGTTCGCGCACCTAATCCGACGAATTGATCCAAATTTTGGGTGCTTGGCTCCACCAAGCCATACTGCTTCACTACTCTGCTGACTCTTTCTTTCTTTTGGCTATGGCCAGGCTGACTGAGCTTCGGGTAGATGACCACATAAGTTTTAGTCGTACTTTCCGGTTTTCCGAGCAGGTTCACAAACTTCGGACGATCCTCCGAAGCTCATCAACTAACGCCAATACCTTCCAAAGATGGTAAGGTCAGCGCTTATTGACTTGACAGATTGACGATCATGTTCTCGAAGCCATCGGCTACTTCACGAAGACTTCCACTTAGCAATGTCAGGGCGAATTCCCTTGTAGTACACATAACTCCCACTGATATTGTCCCTCGCCAGGTCAGGCATATCAGGTAGCTTCGATTCTAGTTGTAGCTGTTTCAGATACGTTCACAAGGCCTTCACGAACTTAAAGTACCATTGTAGAACCGTCTTACTTGTCTTTCTCGTCTCTGCTAGGTAGTCTGCTTAGTTGGCAACCAGGGAAAGCTCCAACTCTATAGTTTCCCACTTCACGAAGATCTTCTGTATGCACAAGTCAGTTCACGAACATTAAAAGTAAGTTCGCGAATTTTATAGGGTGTTCGCGCAGACGGCGCATCAGCATCATTGCCATGTATCAATCCTATGGCAGCATCGAGCATATTAAGCACTGGAACCAATCCGCTGCATTCAACACCCTGCACCTTGGACCTGACACAAGAAATTGAGTCAAAGAAAGAACGTCAACAGCCATAACAACATGCCCCTTTGCCAGTATATGATGCAGACCTAGACCCATCCCACCACTGCTGCGGGTTATCTTGATGATCTTCGGGAGGGTATTTCCAATAAAGTCGTCGAGCGCTTCCTCAGCCGGGAGGAGGAAACACGAGCTGAGCTGGGCAGCTCTGGTACCTCCGTTGTACAAGGTAGGGGATGTGAACATGAATTGTAGCATGGAGAGTTTGTCGTAGCACTCTTTAACGGCTTCAATATCAGAGCCATGGATGTTGAGGGCTGCTCGCAGAAACATATGTTGAGGTCGTTCTAACACTGAAGCACCGTTGGTCAGAAGATAGCTCCTCTGCAGAGCTTTCAGTGCCGTGCTATAAATGCAATAGGTCAGTTACACAAATCAAAAGATAAAAGAAAATAAAAAATAAATAAAAGAGTCGAGAAGAAGAGAATGATGCAACGAGACAGCCCAAATGAAGCATTTTTTTAAACCGGAAGCTCGTAAAGTCGCATACTGAGGAACAGTGTGCACTCACTAATTGAACATGTCGTCTTGGCTTTCATTGATCATGGCGTCCAAGGCGTCTCTATTTCGTTCCACCGTATTGACAAAGTCCTCAGAAAGGAGATCTTCTGCCTTGAACATAGCAGCCGAGAACCTAGATGGGGTGATGCGATAGAGGGACTCGCGAGTGATGGTGGAGGCTATGGAACCATACATCAAATCCGTTGACACTTGCTGAGCAGCCAAATCGCTAGTAACGATCTGCTCGATGTACATGGTGAGACGTTGTAGATGATTGATACGAGCGAAATACACTTACATCAATGTCCTGACTCTGGGCTTCAGGTTGTAAGTGCTTGGAGACAAGATCAGCTAGCCTGTATATTGCAGTCAAGTTTTATGATGCTGTTAGTCAGGGGGCCTCAAATGGGAACCCTTGCAAACAGAACGAATAGACGCTAATAACTTATGCGAATGCCAGGTCTTTGACTCGGCGATTGGGCCTAGTGAGTTTTGTAGACTGGGCACAAAAGTTACTTGGAGCAGCTGGATAAACCGTCAAGGGACGTATGTTTACAATTCTGTTGTAGAGCTAAAGCCAGGATCAGTGCATTCATAATTATATGCATAAAGAGGCAGACTTGCCTTATCCAAACTGAATGCTTCAACACGCCTTACAGAAGCGGTAAGCCACAACTATCAAGCGAAAAANGTGAACGACATACCCATCTAAGCAAAAGGTCGAGGGACAAGGAGGTGAAGGAGGAATGGTGCAGAAAAGAAGAAAAACAAGACGATACGTCATATAAGTTGTTAGCGATGCTATCACTCACGCTATAAAGATTGCATACCTCTCTTGAGAACCTGTACTTGGGCATAAACGCTTGCCATGACGAGGAGATACTGTTGGCGTTGAAGGAAGTAGGAGTCGGAGTCAGGAAAGGAGCTTACCCACCTTTTTATAACTCCTCGCTAGACCTCTGCTGACATGACAGGCATGAGTCTACGAACAAAAAAAAAAAATCGAAAAGAAAANGAACGGTAAACCACTCAAGAGCCATTCGCACAGAATAGAACAGAACCAGCAGTGGGTGGGAAATGCTGAAGTCAAGATAAATGGGACTTAGCATCCAATTACTGGTGCCATCCAGCGTATTTATTTGTATGTAATTGTCAAGGAAACGAAATCAAGAGGCATCAAAACCTTGTCATTAGTCCAATAAGTCGGAAATGCATGCATTTTTTACTGATCACAATGAACATGTTATGGGTATAGAGCCCACCAGGACAGGTACTTTGAGGAATGCACTCCCAATTTCGTACCAGCTCCAGGTATTTCTTGGTCACGTGTAATAATCAGATATTTAAAGATGTAACTTCATAACCCCCAGAGGCATTTGGAAGACGAGATAAATGGGGTCTGTAACTCGAGGGTCTCCTTGATGGATGAGTCGAGAAACGCCCTTGAAATCGTGCAGGGAGTTCCACTCCACAACTTCAAGTCTCATGGCCGTCGTGTGAACGTGGGGAGGCTCCATGGATATAGCCCTATTCACTGGAGATGGGGAGGTAAGGTTAGAACAACGCATTCAGATTTCTTTGTTGACCTTCTTACCGATAGCATACGTCAGGCAGCGCAAGAAAGATTGGGGATCGACACTCATTGTGGATTTGGACGATTGTGAATATGTGAAGATGGGTGAGATCAACTGGAGAGAGGCATCCACGAGTGTTTATTTCCAACGAGGGGGGTATACTGGCCCTTTTATACTACTGGTGTCTGCCTTATACGGACCATCTGAGATCGTAACTCATAGAATTGAGATTATTGAGCTCTATACCTTGCTATCGGTGAATATTTATCAACTTTCATCGATTCACTTTACTTCGCAAAGTAAAACAATGGGGGATACGTCCGAAATAAAGGGCGTTAAGGGGTGATATGTGTCTGTGGTTCGGCAACTCCCGATTATATCATATCACGTGAATATTATCAGATCTATCCGCTAATGGCCGAGAAGGACCCCGGAGTATCCTACCAGAGCTTTGTTCCCTATCCAGACAGACTTGAGGAGAAATGACCCCTACACTTTGTTGCGATCCGGACAGAAACATCGGGCTCCAACTAATTTCCCCTCTCCGGACAAGGGGCAATAAAAAAANTCAGGACCTTGTACCCCATCCGGACAAATTGTCTAGTGGTATGTAGGGCGTCAGGCCTAGTGTCGTGGCTCAAAGTTCGACTCTCAAAGTGTGCAAGATATATTAGGCTATTTTTTCCATCTTTGTCATAATCAGCACGCAGCTATCACAGACTCGTCTCTGATATTGGCCTACAGTTTTTCGAGAACCCGACAGCCAATCATTTCACAGCCCTCCCTGAAGCAACTGCTTTGCCCAACACTCATCAGTTTGTGTCCATTGCACCAATACGCTTCCTAGTGCTCTTACCCAGATCTTCTGTCACGATTCAACCAGACGGGGGCTTGCTCATAGATACTCATCACACTAACCTTTTCCGCAGTCTTACAACTAAAGCGGGACAACTCAGTCTCGCGATGAGAGCATTCAATTCACACAGGAAAAGGAACGGCGCTGGTGACTCCAGTGATGGAGATATGGATTATATCATTGTTATACGATACCTCCTGCGGCTTCACACTCTTTCTGACATTGTACGAGCTAAATTCAAGGGAAAATAGCGAAAATTTGAATTAAATCGTGATTTTTAGAACCTTGTTACCGAAATCCGGACATTTGGCCTGGGACCCGACCCCACCTTGTTTCAATCCGGACAAAATTCGTCAAAAACCGTCCGGACAAAAACCCCTTCACAGGGAACAAAGTTCCAGCAGGGTATTCCGGGGTCCTGGCCGAGATAAGTTTGGGCATTGATGGTTGCTCATTGTCCTCCACGTCGCTCGTCAATTTGCTTTATGAACCAATGCTCTCGAAGTTCGACGAATATTTCATCATCTGGCTATCGAGGATTTACAAGTACACGTGAGATCGCTCAATGCTTCTACGGAATCTACCTTCTGCGCCGATCTTTCCTCACCTGTGTACAGTGGACAAACAGATTATGGAGAGCAGACGAGATCGACCTTGCCATTGTCTCCCTCAACTGGATAAAAGCTCTATTTCTTCGTTACTGTCAACAGTATCGTCGACGATGATCATGTTGATTGCATCATTGGTGAGGTGTGTACAGTAAAGGCACGGAGCTTCTATGGTTTCTCAGGTAGCTACGTACCTCCTCCAGCATATCCCGCCGCAACAGTGCTCCACTCTAATTATCCTCTTAGATGAGGCATGCATGTGAAGAAGGATACGAAAGATCTCCTTGTTCTAGACTTTGACTTGTCATAGCATGACAAAAATGCTTTATTCCTGGACCACTATGCAAAGAGATGCTGCCAAGTGGCGATGGGCTATGAAAATAGACGCGCTTTCTCTGAGCGGTTGAAAGTTGTTTATGTTAGTGGAGAAACTAGTAATATTGTCCATCTTCGATTCTAAGGACCGATGTAGGATGCCCCGATCTATGCTAGTCGAACAACCTGCTTTCCAGGGTCGAAGGTCTCCATATCTGTTTCACCTGTAGCCTTTTCGAATACCTCCAAAACCGCCTTGCTCACTTCATTATCGATGAGATAGTACGTGAGGTGGTATAAATTTGAATACGCTTTTGCTCAAGGTAAGAGTTCTGATTAAGTATCAAAATAAATGTTGTCTCATGAGCCACTTATACAGATTCTTTTCGACCAGCGAGACGTCCTTAACCAACCTGGGGATATCGCAAACCCGTGCCCGTCCAACGCGCAAATGCTCGCTTGATGTCTTTTGGGATGTTTCTTTTATTCTGGGATGTAGTTTTTTTTTTTTTTTTTCCCCAATATGCCTGCTTGACGACTTGTCTCTTTCTGCGGTTCCGCTGTTCACATAGATTCACTACTTCTTGTCATAGGGTATCAAGTTGTTGCAAATGTTAGACAGCGTAAATCCAGAGAAGTGTATTCCTCTTCCTGTTCGTCAACGACTGGGGCAAAGGTCTCACTGTGTATATATTATCGTAGGATGCGTATCACATTGACACCGGTGACCTCAAATTTTCCTTATACACACGAATAAATTTCAATAATCTAGATACTAGGAACAAATGTCAATCTTCAATTGCACGAGGCGTGGATGAGTAGGAACATCATGCTAGTCGAAGTCGAAATGTGAACCCCTTGCCTTGGATTCGCAGCTCAAACCCTTCCAATACTTGAGTAGTTTGAAACCGTTCTGTAAGCGAGAGCGTGCGACGAGGTCGAAATGTCGGCCAACAAGCACTCGATTTCCACGGTCGCTCCCTCTTTTGCTGGAACTTTCCCTACACTGAGCCAAGCATGGCTATTCTGATCTTTGGAGTTCTACTCTCAGTGAATTCCTTGTAGAGAGATCCTGGATGTAGCATGCCGGCGTATACAGTCGCACAAGTTGATTCTTCGAGGAGAACGCGGAAGGGGCGCTGACATTCCTTTTCAACTTGTTCAGAAGTAGGCGTTGATGTTCTGTTCGTGGAAGGGTCTAGGGAAACGAGTCTCTAATGACCGGATACTGCGTTGGTGAGTAATCCCTTGTTCAAGTTAGATCCAGTAGAGAAGAGGGTTTAATCTGACAGGGCGTCAAGAGAATGGCACTTCTGCCAATACTGTCACTGCCGACTTTGCAATCGCCGATGTTACCGTGTGCGCAGTCCCTTGTATCATCGGTCTTCTCACTTTCCAATCCACCAGGTATAAATGACTGCCGTCAGGATAGAAACCAGGAGCCGTGGAGAACCTACCAGCAGTATTATCGAACTTCCATCCATGTTTTCACCCCTACGTTCAATGTTTGACCATACAGCATATTTCAACGATGGACTCCACAGACCCTCAAGATCTGTTTCAACGCGCGCAGGTTTTGGAAAGCCTAGCCGAATGCGATTCGATATTGAAAGACAATGGGTTTTCAGCTAGCCTAGCCTGAGTCGTCGCATCACCACACCTTCGACTCGAGATCCACCCTCCACTATGGTCCAGAAGAACAAAGAAGACTCTGGTATTTGCTACCAGCTTCTTAGGACTGTCTGTCTGTGTAGAAGAGAAGCAAAGTTCGACGTATCGTTCCCTAGAGGGGAGAAAGAAGTATGGTGGCATGGACGCTCTGCGTCTCTATGCAGCAGACACCTCTCTTATGAGACGTCAAACATCGATGGTCGTCAGACCAGGCATTAAACTGCCTAGAGCGCGACAACTTGACGCTATGCTCGAGATCGTCAAGTGGACAGTTTAGACTCGTCGGGCTCCTACTTCAGTTTTGACACTCGAAGCCCTCTTTCTCACCCCAGATCATTTAGTTCTTGGTTCTACCTTCACTCTCCCCAGTTTGGAGGAGGCCCGCGTCTTTCCGGTGGGTTGGGAAACCGGCGTCTGGTATGATCGAAGTACGTCTTTCTTCAGTGTTTACCGCCCACTTTTTCTTATAGGTTGCTTGTTCCCCTATTCAGATCATCTCTAGCCTCGTCTCTTCCTTTGGAAGGAATGAGACCGGGCCAGAACCACCAGGAGGGGAGCAACCTCGAGCATTGACTGGCAACGGATCTTTGGGACCTTGCCTAGGCATGGATCTGCAACTGCAGCTACCGCTTGTTGTATGCTGGATATCATCGGCGAGAATGATTCTTCATTGGTTCTATGGTGCTATCCTCTGGAATGTCTTCCATGAAATCCGACTATGCGAGGAAAAGAGTCGACGCTGATCGAACAGAAGATAGAATACAGATGACCCTACCTTTCCCGGTCGTCTCATTGTTGCTTTCGTTCATTGTCAATTCCTCGCTGGCCTCGCATTTTCTTGTAACACGAACCAACCTCGCTTTGCTTCTTTTTGGGGTGGTGTTTGTTTAAATTTTTGAATTTTTGAATTTTTTTTTCTCCTTTTTTTTCTCAGCTGATCGAGCTCTGCGCATACCCAAAGCTGGTGTTGCGACGAGGGATTTATTCACTTTGACCTATAGGACCGATTCGACCGGTGAGGTCGAGATGTGAATGTGTTCTCTATAACGCTAGTCAGCCTTTTTCCTTTCAGCGGCTTAGACGAAAGGTGGTATCTACCTTGTGTCGTACTCAACCTGTTTCGCTCCCCGTCCTTGTGCTTTATGTATTCTATGCGGCCGCTCTCTCTGCTCATGAGATATCTTGGAGATGCCGATGCTAGACCTACTCGATTTCATCTTTCAATCTGCAGTAAGCTAATACGCTCTGTGTACGTGGTGCCAGGACATGGAACGCCGTTTTCCCCAGTCTAGTTTAGGCAGCGCAAACCTCCCATGCACTACCATAACATTTTTGGAAGACTTGGCGAGCCATATAACGCGTCGTATCCCTTCTCCCATGATGGACTTGTCGAGGTTGAGTGCCTGGTAGAAAGAGTGGATGCCAAGCTTTGAGTGTTATGTGAGTCTTTTTNCTTCTTTTTTTTATTTTTTTTGTTTCATTTTTAATGTGAATACTGAACATCTCACCTAGCAAATGGTGTATCCAGGTGTGTGCAGTGTTTAAATTGTCCAGTCGTCTCAGAGGTATGTCGACGAGGTGGAGCTGTCTATCAAGCTTGAGTCCACGTCTACCTGACGCATATCGTATTAGGTTCGTCACCCGTGACTGATCCCACACTGAAGAGGTGGACAGCGGACGTGCGTCGTGGCTACAGTTTGTACGCTCTTCCTCATGGTGCCAGATATAGATGACCGGTGAGCAGCTCAAACCCTTCTGACCCTCGGCTCAATATTTGCGATTTCGAGTCGTATTCATTGTTTCATACACCTGCTAACATTGCATCAGCCTTCAGGAAGGTGAATCTGTCAATGCTCGAAAATACCGGATTTTGGACTGATTCCTCACTATAGCCCTCTCGTCGTACTATAGGTCCATCTCAATATTGGGCGCTCTTCAGTCCGATGCTTTCGACGTCGGCCAGCAAGACGGTGTGTGGCCGCTCAGGACCAGGTTCATCGATTTTTACTTCCAGCACGCGTATAACATCCACGTCCCACCAACAAAGATAAGGTCAAGACTTAGGTGCATGAAGCGCGACTACGATCCAGATGTTCACCCAGCATTTACCCATCTGGCTCCATCCTCTTCTGGTTATTTCGATGATTCGTCAAGAATAACGCAAGCTGAGGACCTAGACAGGGACCTCCTCGCCCGTTCTGTCCTCCGCGCAAACGTTGACGTGTCCGTGACCGAAAACGGAACAATGGTCGACAAATCTACGACGCTGCAGACATCAAGTACCTTTCTGGATCGCCACTTTTCTATGGAAGTACAGGGTTCGCATATTGCGAGCGCACACATACTGCTGCAAACAGACTGGAAAATTAGCCAGAAGGCGGCCGTCAGAGAGATTTCCTCCGCCCACACCATCGAGCATAGATTGCCTTTTACGCTCGAGGAATCGTCGACTTCGTGGGTACAGGGCAAAGGTTTTTTACCGCCTTTCGTGGCAGATAAATTTCTACGTGGTAGTTTCGAGGGTGAGTAGCCTTTTCGCATATTCGGTAATTTTTTNGTTGACGAACCACCAGCATTGGTTGTGTCTTTGGTCATCACCTTGAAAAAGCACTCTGCCACATTGAACCGCATGATGTCTGTCGTCCTAACTGACTGCGAACCTACTACACACATAGAGGTGGTTATGAAATTCAAGTTGGTCGAGGACCCCTTAGACCTGTGTCTCGCTGTCGGCCATGATAAGGATCGCGAAAGTAAGCATGTTCGATTTTTAGGTGCTAGCTGGTATAGATGAATTATATAGGCATCGAGCAACCACCCATCGTAAACGTCCCGGATGAACATGAAATTTTTCAAGAATCAGCAGTAACACCAACCTTCGCATCCCCGGTGCCATGCACTACCGACCGGCAACGATTATGCAGTCCGTCCACAGAAGGACTCGAACCCAACGGATCGGTCCCTTGCCTTCTTTTCGGTCCCACCCCTATCCACCTCGTGCACGATGGAATAGACCGCACAGGATCCCATTTTCCGTCGACATGTCCTTGTGACTCTGCAGCCATGCATCAACTGCCTGGCAGGGATTTCGCGACGCGAGATATAGGCAACTCGTCTGTTGACGATTATCTCAGACTGGACCAAGATCTCAGCCTGTCGGCCGAAGTTAGTATGTGGCTCTACCTTGGGTTCTTCCCAGCGTACTGTCCATCCCATCCGTTGCAAATCCTCTCTACGGATCCTCAATCAAATATCTTTCCTTTGGACCACTCGGAGGATGTTTATCCTTCACTTATTCATGGATTTGACGTTCAGCTGATCGACCACGGATTCGGATCAAACTTTCCTCTGATCCATTCGACAATGCCCGTTGTCATCAACGACACTCGACGTGAAGCTTGTTGCGACTCCTCAAGTAGCGGCCAAAAGGATAGTATTAATCGGAACGGTCCGCTTGGTTCCACAAGCACCGGAGACACCAACTTATTTCTACCTGAACATTCGACGTGGGACTACGGCCTGCAATAGAATTGTGCTTGAGACATCGAAGGTTCGGTTCACGGCGTACGTCATCGCCAGTTTCATCAAAAGTCGATGTGTTTTTTGCTATTGGTAAGGGTAGGATCGGGGACGCGCTATACCTCTAGCCTGTTGTCCTCAAGGATAGGGTCCTCTTAGAATGGATCTTAGATTAGTAAGGTGGTCACTGCTTGTACATTGACGTTGTGTCCTTCAGACAACTGAATATAATCTTGAATATTCGCGCTGCTGCCGCTTTCATTGGGACCAATACCTGTTATAATTACATGTGAATTATCTGCCGACTTTCACGCTTTAAACGATTTATGTTTGTAAATATGTATTCAAGATGTCGATGTGTATCGATTACGTGTACAACTATGCACCAGCTATTGGATTAAACTGGGTAAATGTGGGTTTATTCGACAAGATTCATGAACCTTCGAGACAGGCCATCCTCCGGTACCCGTAGGAGTGCAAGCCGCTCAACAATCTGGTCATTTCTTCGCTTTAACGATCCGCTTTCGCCTATCGCCTTTGTCAGTGGCCTTCCTCTTACCCTTAATGTCCGCCTTGGACGATACGTGCACTATATCGTCCTCGTCAGTGAGATTGCCCTCCCGATCTTCTCCAATGGCTGGCGGGTTGACAGAATCTTCTTCTTCTTTGATAGAAACCCAATCAGGACTGCCGCCTTCTCTCTGTTCCCGTTTTGGTCTTGCCGGCTCTTCATGGTCTAAAAAGTAATTGTTGGGAAGAGATGGCGCATTTGTGAGCATATAATGAAAGAGACATATTAGAATTAGTGTCATACCTGGCAAGAGAGCAAGCTTTGATCCTGGCTTGAGCAAGATAACACCCTCATGGTCTCCACTGTAAACCGAGTTTTGAGGACCAGAAGGATCTACGCGCCCAACGCAGACGACTTGAAGCGGGACCAACGTAGTCAGCCAGTTCTGTCTGTTAACGGAGAACGTAACCTTGAATTTCATCTTAACGATATCGCCTTGCTCGAGGTCTGAGTCAGGCACATCGCGAATATCGAGAAGAGTCCCAGTCAGGCCGTCGAGAACAGAAACGAGGGACGGGTTGGGAATCCAGGACCTGTTGTGAGGGACACAGTTTCTCTCTATCCACGGATGTGTCGAAAGCAGTCGGCTGACGATGGTAGAAAGGCAGCGGGGACGGCTAGTAGACTGGTGAATACAACCTCAGATTGATAGAAGAATCTGTAAGCTACCTAGTAGACTGGTGAATACAACTACTGTGGGTGAGCTAATGATAAAGGCGAGATAGAACTAAATAGGCGTACCCTCAGATTGATAGAAGAATCTGAGGGACGGATTACAGGCGAGATGATATTTAAAGAGGCGATCGGGCTGACACAATAAACAAGTCCAAATAGTAATCGAGAGTCCGAGATGAAACGTAAAATAGGAGACCGTCGATGAGAGCATCGAATAAGAAATAGTGGTGTAAAGTATCGTAGACTATAAGCAATAAGAGAAAGAAAGTAGAATACTCAACACTCCCCCTCGATGCGAGCATCAGAGTCGATTGACTCGTCTGGACCGAGAACTCCCATCATCTTCCTGAACTGAGCGAACTTGACGCGCGCAAGTTGCTTCGTCATGATGTCGGCAACCATAGCGTCGGTAGGACAGTAGATAAGTTGGAGGTCACAAGAGGTAATGGTCTGGCAAATGAAATGGAAGTGGATGTCGATATGTTTTGTACGAGCATGGAAGACCGGGTTGGTGGAGAGTTTTATTGCCCCCTGGTTGTCGCAATAGAGCACGGTAGGGTTGAACTTGTCAACGTAAGAGCCGAGGCCAACAACAGGTAAGATCTCGCGAGCTAGGGTTCGTAACCATTTCGCTTACTTAGCAGCATGGGTTAACGCGACGTATTCGGACTCGGTAGAAGAAAGGGTGATGATAGGTTGCTTCTTCGAGCTCCAAGAGATGACGCCCGTCCCAGTCGAAAAGGTAAAGCCCGAGATCGAGTGCCGATGAAGTTCCGTGCCCCAGTTAGCGTCGGAGTAACCAGATAAAACGAAGTCCTTCCCGCCCAAAGTGAGATGGAACTCTCTAGTCGCCTTGATGTATCGAAGGACATGGAGACCAGCTTCCATGTGGGTGGTGTGAGGCTGTTCGAGGTAGCGAGCGAGTATAGCGAGAGCAGAAGCGAGGTCGGGACGGGTCATGACACTAAGGTACATGAGAAGTCCGACGAGTTCGCGATACTCTGACTTCTTCTTGGGTGGAAGTAAAGCGGTAGAGACATGCTCGGAGCCGGGAGTGAGGTCGATGTGTGGTTCGAGAGGGGTGGTGGCATTCTTGCTGTTCGTCATACCGAATCGTTCAAGAATCTGGGTGATGTAGGCAGACTGAGAAAGAGATATAGTGTGTGCCTTTAAGTCCCTGCGAACGTCAACTCCCAAGATCCAGCTAAGTTCCCCCATCTCTGCTAACTCCATGTGCTCCCCCATCTCGGTCTTCAACTTCTTGACGGTTCCTGTAGAGTCGGCGACATAGGTAAAATCGTCGGTTGCGACTCCTAACAGGCAGTACTCGGAAGGGGACTTGAAGCGATAGAAGAGGGCGTGATCGGTGTTCGACTTGGTGAGGCCGAGCTTCTTGAGCACGAAGCATAGCTCTTCGTACCACTTATTTCCGCCTTGCTTGATACCATAGAGAGGACGCCAGAGTCGAAGTACGAGCGTCTTGCCGTTTGCCTTAGCGCGGTCGCAACGAGGAATAAGACTGTGGTTGAGCTTGTAGAAGATTGGATGAAGGTGCATATAGATAATTTCGTTTGGAGGTAAGACGCCATTGAGGTACGCGTTCTTCGCATCACCTTGCTCAATTGCTGAGCCCATGGTCACTCCGAGTGCTAGAATGAGGCGTAGAGTGACTGGACGGATGGTAGGAGCAAAGGTTTCGTTGAAGTCGATTCCGGGACGTTGGGAGTAGCCTTTGCCAACGAGTCGAGCCTTGTACCTGACGATATTGCCTTGAGTGTCTCTCTTGCGACGAAGCACGAATCTTGAGCCGATAATATTCGGTATTTCGCGTCGGTCGACCTCTACGACATCGTAGGTGTGCATTTTCTCGATCTGAGCCATCTCCTCCCTAATAGCCTCCATCCACTTCTCCTTCTCCTCTCCGGCCATCGCTTCCTCAAATGATGGACTATCCGAGTCCTGAGACGCAGCCATTGCCATGGTGAGTGCAGACACCAAGTCCTGATTAGCACCAACACTAACTCCCTCTTGCCCTAATATCTCGTCGATTTCTGCAATGAGCGCGGCTAATGCAGCTTCCTTCGGTGTGTATGGCTGAGGAACCTTGGCACCTCTCCCTCGAGCTTCCTGGTTCGATTCAGCGTAGAAACCGGGAGGAGGCGCAACATTCCTGCGCATACGACTAGTAGTCGAAGGTTCTTGCGTGTTGAAGTGGCCGGGCATCGAGACATTTTCGTTAACAGGCTCGATAACGGTAGGCAGCGTTCCTTCTCCCCCTTCCTCCCGCACGTCCTCTTCTCCCTGCAACAACTCCTTCTCTATCTCCTCATCATCCTCCTCATCTCCATCGTCCTCGTCGTCTGAATCTTCCATCAAGGGGGGTATTTCGTCGTCACCATCTTCCTCTCCGTAGTTGACGGAAGGTTGAGAAGGCGGAGGATTAGGAGGAAGTGAAGGAGGCAGAACAACGTCGTCGTCGGCGGCATATTCGCCAGGTTGGTCATCATCCTCTTGAGGAAAATGGAGCGCTGGTTGAGGTCGTTGATTGTTGGAAGTGGAGTTGTTGAAAAGGTAGATGAATTTGTCTTCATCGTCACTACCAGTTTCCCCCTCAACGGACACGCTTCCAGCATCCGGTATGTCGAAGAAAACCTCCCGTTCCACTGTAATAGATCGCTTCCCCTCCCAATATATCCTACTTCCCAACGACTCCTCGTCCGGCCCCAAATAACGTCCTTCTCGTATGCGAGATTGAAGTTTACCGGCCTTCAGATCCTTAACGAGGACCTTAGCTCCCCAAGGATGGAGCGTCGAGAGGTTAGGTTTGCTCCCGGTAACGATTTTGTAAGGAGTCTTGAGAGTCGGAACTGAAGTGGTGAACTGGCGGTTGTGAAGCCAGACGCTGAAGCGAATCGCTTCGGCCCAGAGGAACGTAGGGAGTTTGGATTGAATGAGGAGAGCGCGGGCGGTTGAAACGTGAACGCCCATAGCACGTTCAGCGATCCCGTTCGATTGTGGCGAGTCGTGGGTTGTAAGTTTGCGAATGGTGCCCTTGTGTTTGAGGTGTGAAGCAAACTCGGCGCCCAGGTATTCTCCCCCTCGATCCGAACGAAGTACTTTAATGCTGGCATCGCGTTGAACACGTACCCAGGCCTCGTACTGCTGGTAAGCGTCGAAGGTGTCGGATTTGTTGCGAAGGAAATAGACGAGGGTTTCGTGAGAGAAGCGGTCAATAAAAAGAACGAAATAGTTCTTGCAACCGATAGATTCGACTGAAGCAGGTCCCCAAACGTCGGAAGAGATCTCCTGAGCATAGGCCGTTGGGTGAGGAGATCTACTCTCCTTGAAGGGCTTACGAATGGCCTTCGCCTTGACGCACGTTCTGCAAATCGGAGGCGCACCTGATAGGTCCTTGACCTTGATCCCCTCGACCATTCCTCCCTCTATCATCCTCTTCAAATCCCCAAAACTCCGGTGGCCCATGACGATGTGAAAATCCATCAACGACATTGTGATAGAGTTAGCGCGCAGTGGTCCTGATCCGTCGGAGCCGCCGAGTGGGTCTGTAACGCGATATAGTCCTCGTGTGAGAGGAACACGGCCTATGGTGGTGTTGTCAGGAGCGGTGATAGTCGCCATGCCTCCCTTTTGAAGTATGCCATAGCCAGCGAGGTCTATTCGCGTAGTCGAGATGAGGGTGAATACGAATGATGGTACGCAATAGATGTTCGTGAGAGTGAGGGTGGTTGGGGGTTGACCGTTGCCCATTGGTAACTCGACCACCATCGTCCCTCTCCCTTCAACAAAGGTAGCGCGATTGTCAGCCACACGCGTATGTTCTCGGAGTTCGACGAAATTGGTGAGGAGATGACGATAGGGGGTAAAGTGGTCACTGGCGCCGCAATCGAGGATTATACCCTGGTAGTTGTCAGGGGTTCTCGAAGTGGATAAAGCAATTGGGTTGAAGGAGCGAGAAACACCTTCGACGACACAAGTGTAAGATGACTTGGCAGCTGTCGAAGTAGTAGCGGCGTTCGCATTCTTGGATTCTTGAGCGAGTCGTTCGGCTTGCTTCTTTTTATACCACTCGGGTGCCTGATCATGACGTCCTCCCCCTTCCGCGTAACACCTCTCCTTAGAGTGCCCATTCACATTGCAAATGGTACAATGATATTCCGACTTCTTCTTCTTCTTCCCGCTTTTCGTATCCTTCGAATGACCTGCGGCGAGCGCGGTAGAGCCCGATCCGGAAGTGGTGGCGTTCGAATTGATACCGTTCCTCGCTTCGTGCTCGGCTATCAGCCGCCTCTTCAATACTTCCGAGGTGAGGCTGGCGTTCGAAATTTCGGCAGCCCCTTCGATAGCGGAAATAAGTGTACGGTAGTCGGTGTTGGAAGCGAGGGAAGAGGTAATATATGTGACGAATTGGGAGTCAGAGAGGGTGTAATCGTTGTCGAGAAGCTGATTCCTCCACTCGGTGAGTTGAGAAAGGAATGATCGCATCGAGCCGCCTTGGTAACGAGCATTTTGAAGTTTGGCGAGGATGTCGAACTGAACGACGTTGCCTCGATGCTCAAACATGGACGACAGGGCGGACCATTTCTCGGCGAGTGTTTTGTACGTTTGGATTTCGCGGTAGATGGATGTGGGAAGGGTATTATTGAGTACGTCGCTGCCGATGCCCTCGTTCTTGTCGTATTCGCAAGCGGCAATTTCGAACTTCTCGATATCGTCGGCCGTGAGGGGTGTAGCAAAGACGGTGTCGCTAGGTTGAAAATATTGAATGGCGTTGCTCGAATCGTTGAAGCGTTCGACAATTTCGATTGGTTTCTTAACGCGGCCATTGAGGTGGCTGCGGAGACCCTTTCCTTTGAGGTGGTCGGTAGTCCGGTCTCGGTAAGCTGCCCAGTTGGAACCATCTTCCTTTAGCCTATAAAGCTTGGAGAGGGTTACGGTGTCGCTACCGGGGCTCATAACTGTCGAAAGCAGTCGGCTGACGATGGTAGAAAGGCAGTGGGGACGGCTAGTAGACTGGTGAATACAACCTCAGATTGATAGAAGAACCTGTGGTCAATGGGCCGATGCTTTGCACGGCAGTTCTCCGAGGCATTTTGACCTGTTGGGGTTTCAATGCATTCAACTAAACACTTCGGGAGGCGGATGGAATGAAGGTGATGCACATGAGAATGACATACCAAATTGAGCGGCGGAGCTTAAAGCTCACCATCACTGCAAAAGCTTGGCGGCAAAGGCTCGAGGGTAACAATGTACCCGAGTCAAAATGCCTCGGAATCTGTAAGCTACCTAGTAGACTGGTGAATACAACTACTGTGGGTGAGCTAATGATAAAGGCGAGATAGAACTAAATAGACGTACCCTCAGATTGATAGAAGAATCTGAGGGACGGATTACAGGCGAGATGATATATAAAGAGGCGATCGGGCTGACACAATAAACAAGTCCAAATAGTAATCGAGAGTCCGAGATGAAACGTAAAATAGGAGACCGTCGATGAGAGCATCGAATAAGAAATAGTGGTGTAAAGTATCGTAGACTATAAGCAATAAGAGAAAGAAAGTAGAATACTCAACAGGATGTACTTCGTAATTCACGGAGTACTTCCCGTCGGGACAGTTGAAAGCCGTGCGTTTCTGGAACAAAGGGGAGTTAACAATGTACCGGTGTTGGTTGGCCTCGTTGTCTTTCTCGGGTGACATCCAGGTTGATCTAGGCTTTTTCAGCGTGTTAAAATCTGAGATGTTGGATAGCCAGTCCTCTACCGTCTATGAAGGCCGTCAGGGTGAATTCTCAGCGTGTCTAGGAAAATTTATACTGAATGAACGTACTTTGACGCATCTGTAAACGGATTTGTCTTCCTTTGTGTTGAACGCTAAAGTGATTTGAGCCTGCAGCCCAGGTTCTCTTTTGCTGCAATGTTACCTAGTAAGTGTTGCCCATCTTTAACTAAAAGCAAACAGTCTTACCATTGGTAGTCGAGCATATCGTTAGGTGGTTTTTCACCATCTGGGACAAAGTTGCCAGACATGAGGTCTGAAGCGAAGTCGATGACGAATGCATGCGTCGCGACCACTGCAGAATCCGTTTCATTGTCCCAGAGCTGCATAAAACGCTCGTAAGCATAGAAATATAAAAGGACACAGGATACTCACCTGCCATGATCCTTTGAAAACGCCTGAACGTTGGATGGAGTAACGGTCCGAACCTTCACCAATCATCTCTGAGACCTGTGTGAATGGAGTTTCGTCTCCGGAGAGGCGAGTTTTGCTCCAGTGGTCGAGGGCCGATGAATAGGACATCTTGTTGTTATAGAGAGCCGTTTCAACCTAAACTGCGCCCTTTTTATACTTCAACGCTTGAAACAATTTTTTNAATCGTTGTAGTTTGTCTCCAGAATTCGCTTGCTGAATTTCTTCAGGTGCAAGAGGAATCCTCCGGAGGTATACTATAAATATTATAGAATTTATACGTCTTACCCCGATTAAATAGGGACTTAATCCCTGTTAACCATATTTATCACCTGTTGTCCAGAGTTATCGCTTATCTAATATTATGAACCCAGGCAGCCATATAATCCCTTCCTGGCCTTCCGACCGTGCATCGCAATCATGCGCTCACCCCACGTAGCAAACTTTCTCCTCTCTTTCTTCTTCAAGTGCGACGAGGCTGTCTTGGATACGTTGTTCGGTCACCTCTCGCCCTTAGATCTCACCAATCTCTCGAGCACATCGATGAATATTAGGCAGATTGTGGTGGCATACGAACTCCGTGCGTGGAATGTTTCAAACTTCCTATCCCTTTGGTTCGGTGACGTGCACCAATTTCGCACCGTACTGCTAGAGTCAGGCGGAGTGATCTCAGGGTCGCAGGTACTCAGGTTTTTCGATCGTCTACCCCCCAACCCCGACTCTGACCTAGATGTCGTCGTCAGAGTCGGAGGTGCTCTGCGTGTTTTACTCCGTCTTATTAGAGAGGGCTATTCGAGAATCGGAAGGGGTGGTCCAGAGAAACGTACCGAAGACTACCATGTGATCGATGAAGCGTTCGGCATAACTTCTACACGCGCATTTCACAGAGGAGGCGGAAAACACGGAATAATCAAGATTTTCGACTTTGAAAGGGAGGCCTATGGCTACCATCGAAAGATTACATCCAACTTGAAAGTTCAAGTGGTAGTAGTCGCACAGGATCCCGTGGAGCATATAGTTCATTCTTACCATTCCAGTACGTTTGTCTCTTCGTCTCCTTAAATCATCTTCAACGTTAGCTGACGCTAAAAAAACCCCAGCTGGAGTCATGAACTTCATGGTTGCCAACGAGGCCATATCGGTGTTCTCAAAGGCAACCTTTCTGGAACGTGTTTTCATAGTATGCTCCCGGGCGAGTATCATCGAGACCTGGCCTCCAGCATGGGCGCAGAAGTACCTCAGCAAAGGCTTCAAGGTCGACGTGACGACTGCAAATCCGATAATTCCACTGGGTCCTCGACACCTACGAGATAAGCATTGCTGGAATATCCCCTTGTGTGGTTAGTCGTACATGTTTATTTCCATTTCGCGTTCATGAACTAATGTCACTGCACACAGGTAAAAAAAAATCATCCCTGCTCCACAGGCAGAGGCTATATTGCCCTACTCAGACATGTCCTACATGCCACGAAAGCTTGATGAGGTCACCTTCGACGTTGTATGGTTGGTGGAATCTAGACGCGATGTTCGCCTTTTTAGGGCAGCGGTTTTGGAGGAAGATGTATGGTACTTTACCTGGTCGCGTCACATACCAGACTGGATGTAATACAGTAAGATGCAATGTACGACTATCGCTTTTTTAATTTAATTTAATTTTTTTATATGGACGCCTATACGGTAACAAGGTTTTCTTTCACAACACGCTATCGTTTGGCTTCATTCAGCTGGTGATCCCAAAGAACAAAAACTTAACTGTCTTTGGTAGCCGTTCATCTCCTCTTACTCTTTGAAATCTGCTCTATTTCTCGTCCCCGTTCCGCAATTCTAAATACCAACCACAAACCTGAGCTCTCCAGCAAATCGGAATTTAATAAATCAAATTTTCTACATCAACACCCGCGTGTCCAGGGATGCCCGGACGGGCCATTGTATGGAATTCCTGGACACTATATAGTGGACAGGTTTATACATCTCTTTGAAAGTTTCTTTTTTTTAACTATATTAGGAAATGAAGCACTGCCTTCGGGAGGCCAGCGGTCCGCTTGGGTTTGCTGTATCTCCTACATTTCTTTCGTTCAGTTAACGTCGACTATCGAAGTACGCATTTGCATTCAATTTAGCAGCAAGTTTTCTATGACGCCCCATCTCTTTCTTCATGCGATCAAATTAGTAAAGTAACGTCTTGGGAACGCCTGGGCAGGCGTCCGTGTAGACCAAGAAAAAAAATACAAAGAGATCAATCTGAAAAGTCAAGAAGGCTTGTTCGTAGTGGAACGTCGCCATTTAGGATCGAGCATGGAGTACAACAGAACAAATTTTATACAGCAAAATCCGGGTGTCCAGGTATGCCCGGACGGGCCATTCTATTGGCAACAGATCAAATTTCGAGTGGAGTCGTTTCGGCGTTCACATTGAACACCGCGTCTACCCACTTTCAGCTTGCGACTGCACCGTATCTGGAGATTTCCAGATTTCTGGCGAATTCCGAAAACCTCATGCGTGGACTCAATGACGACCAGGACTTCGCCTCGTGGATAATCATCATATTTCACTCTGAGCCGTTCGACGACATGGCTCGACAACAAGCGCCATTGTCTGGCAGGCCTCCCTAAGGCGAAGCACGAAAAGATGACTGGCATTCCGTACAAGCCTTTGGTAACTTCGGTATTCTCTCTGATGAACAATCTCGTAGCGTACTGGGCCCAACGGGAGTGGGGAAGAGAGCTGTAAGACATCATGTCACCATTTTCGACGTACATTCTGACACTGAGCGGTACTTGACGTCCTCCATGTTAGGTTTAGCTTAAATTAGAAAAGACTTTTCATGCCTCATGGCCTCCACATTGCGGAACCACAAGGCCCCCTCGTGGTTGTGCCAATTTGAGGGTGCTGCCAGAGCACAGGATTCGATTCAACCTTGACTTTAGCTAGTACCAGCGACCGGTCATTGCACCTCAGCATTCCGCTTCAAGTTGTTACACGTTAACCATGGATCCAGGACCAGACGACATAGTAGTACTGTGAGTGCTGTTCCCGTTCGCAACTCCTCAGCTTTCTGACACAGTCAACAGTGTACTCGGTCCCGTTGGGCATGGAAAGAGCACGGTACTCTTTCTACAACTGGCGCAATTCTTTCATGACGACTAACTTTAAGCCGAAAGTTCATCAACCACATCCTAGGGGACCAGAAGGCTAGGACTGACGATGGGTTCTCACCTTGCACTGGCGAAGTTGAGAGTTACGAGATGAAAATCCCCCATCGCCTACAGGAGCTCCGAGGCAGACGTCTCATTCTCGTGGATACACCAGGATTTCAAGACAGCTTCGACGTTTCACGCGTTGTCGGTCGCGTCGCCCGTTGGATGAGATCTTCGTGAGTGGCTCTTGGAGTACCCTGAACTCCGAGAAGATGGCGATATTGACATTAACACTAGATCTTTTGACCTTAATTGGCACGTTGGTGGGCTGGTGTCAGTATATCAAGCATATCCATGGCAAGCCGGCCTAAAAGGAAGCGAGACAGCCTTATCCAAAAGCCTCAGTAAGGTCTGTGGTAAAGATGCTGCTGCGAACACAGTCGTGGCAACGACACGATGGGATACAATCACCCCAGGCACAGAAGCTGGTCGAAAGGTGGAACTAGAAACCCTATTCGATGGCATGGACGTAAAGCAACTCAACAATTCAGCCGACTCGGCGTGGACGATACTTGAGCTTGTGCTGAATCAGTGCGTCCGGTGGAGGAAGAAGGCGAATAGATCCCAACAGGTCGACACCCACGGAGGCGGCGGGTGTTGCAATTGAATCGCGAGCACTTCCTGACCCGACTTCGAGGCTTCTTGCCTGTCCGTTGCTACCTGCCTGCCGCTCAACTCCTAGTATTAGCTTGTCGATAAATCACCTTGTAATGCCAAGTTTCGTCTTATCTCCTACGACAAATGCCGAAAGAAAGAAGCGATTTCTGAGATCAAGACAAAAGGAAACCATGAAGGCGGTGTACAAAACTCGACTGCCAGGTAATCAACGGTGATCTAACAAGTCTTTCATAGCCTCCTTCGCCTTGCCCACGATCCCACCGCTGTGATGATCTACGTAATTGTCAAGATACAGGAATAGGGATACAAAGAGGCGACGACTCACGCCGGTGGCACCACCTTGCTCATCGTAAGGATCACCATGCTAATTTTGAGAGTCGTCACGATTACTGGTACAATTTTCACCTGAGAACGTCGCCGTCAATGGTATGTCTCTGATTCAGAAGTAAACAACCTACAATGGCCCCGACTTTCGTCCCTAAAACCCATGTGTTCCTCATCGTCGACCCCAGATTGGGCACTGTAGTCACAGAATTGGCTTTCATTGAAACGGCGTCGACCTTCACCATAATTTGGGGCAGTATAAGCGGCGGTATCGTAAGTGTTATCTGAAAAAGTTAGGTCAGGGGTCGAGCTGTCATTTGTGATAGACACAAGATATACATTGGCTTGAAGAGGGCGAGTCCAGTCCACCTTGGCCGTACGATTGGTTGTCCCCGTCTAAACGATGTTCAGGGACAGCTACTAGCGAGATGATAAAACGGCTTACAGTAATCATCCCTGGGCCGCTCATAGGCACTCTGGCGCTCTCGTTGACCACCGCAATCCCAGTTGTAGTCTGACAATACGTTAACTGACTTAAGATGACAACCAAACTAGACCTACAACGTTGAGCGCCATTCCATCCACCTCCCTCCCTCTCTTTGGAATCACTGCCTACAGACACTCGTTTGGTCAATGATAAAAACCAACATACGTGGTTACTCACGCCTACGAGATCCGCAGCCATTTTCACCCTGCGTGGGGTCAAAGCTTCGACCGCCATGTTGGCCTTGGCCTCGACCATAACCAGCTGGGAGGCATCATCAGCTAAAATTCTGGAAGGAATAACAGCTCACTACTCACTGCCGTCGCGGAGTTGCGTGTACCCGTAGTCACCCATGATCGTATATATTCGAGGGTGAGACGCTTGCAGACTCAGAGGGAGCAATGAAACGAGTTTCTGGCGATGCGGTTCATTTACATGTCCCCATTTCGCTGACCGCATGAGGAAATTGACGAGACATTGGGGCTCTCTGACGACCATCAGCCTATTTGGAAGACATCCGCTACGAGACAAGCTCACCTTGGAGGCAAGGAATATGATTGTTGCTGCACAAATACGGTGGCACTGGGGTGTGGGACTCAAGCTAGGAGCTGATAGCGATTGCTTGGAGCTTACTGAACGCAATTCGACCAGCAAGAATGTTCGAAACTGATGTTATGTCAGCTGAAACATGTCATCATCGCGCCTCGTCGGTCGCGCCTCTTCCCCAAGTGGTCATGCGCGTAGATTAGATTAGATATCCGTGTATTATTGAAGTCATCGGTAAAAACACGTTCACCGTGGAGGGCTTTTTTGCATACCATACAGAATAGGAGTCAAATAACGATTAAAACTTAATATATTTTATTTTTTCGACACTTTCAAGTTTCCCAAAACACTGTTTAGTTCCCTTGGGTTCACGTGCGCTGGTGACGCGACGCGACGCGTCTGTTTGATAACTTGTCAACGAACATTCCTCGATGCCCTCATCGACACTTGTACAGAAGGGAGTCCCTGTTATATTTGATCTTTACCTCAAATTATCAATTGCTCCACCAGCTTCAAAACGTCACCAGGACTCAAGAGAAAGCAGCGAGATCATGAGAGGCATGAACATACCAACTGGTTGCATCACCTTCTCATCGTGCACACTCAAGAGATTAAAGAGGGAAATGAACACTCACTGCCCCACTAACTCTGCTATTGGCTGTCCCCAGTCATGCTACAAACTAACCATCGTCTTAAAAGGCACCTCCCAAGCGCTACACAGCTTATGAAAGGCTTCGGCAGGTGGTCAATGCCCTAGAACTTAGAAGAGTTTACAACAATATATAAATTATGACTATGATGTTATTTGATTCCTATTCTAAATGGCATGCTCATATTCCTCAACGGCAAACCCGTTTCTACTATCCTACCTACTATCCTACCTAGAATGCAGTGACACGGCGCATGACCACTTGGGGAAGAGGCGCGACCGACGAGGCACGATGATGACATGTTTCAGCTGACATAACATCAGTTTCGAACATTCTTGCTGGTCGAATTGCGTTCAGTTTGGAGCTTGGGATGAGACAAGGAATGGCAACTGCCGCCGATTGGCTGTCAACTGTTTACCTCAGTTTGAAGCAACCCTGTTTGCATCAGCTGACGATGGCAAATTAAAGCGAATGATACCGTCGGAGACCGGGCATTAAAGCTTCCCTTTGCCAAAACTCAAGTGCGAAGTAGAATGAAGGGGTAGGGGTGTGAGACAGAGGAAAGAAGGTTCACGAGTATCTGCACCCTATCCCCAGCCTCCAATCTCCAGATAACGTTTTATTCTAGGTCAGTTTATTGCTCAGGAACCGGAATCGGAAACCATGGAAACTTGCACAAACCCTTCGGCGGTCTTCAAGTTACAATGTGGAATTGACAATACTACTCCCGCCGCTCCAGGAACGAACTTTATATGAACTTGGGGCTTTTCGCGGTTGTGGAGCTCCGTGCCTTCTTTGCTTACGACAGTTTTTAATTTGAAGAAGATGCCATGTGGAAAACCATAAACCATGCCCAAAGCTTCCTTCGAATTCGGCGCTCCAGAGTGAAATTGCACAGGGTCCCGGCGGAGAAGCCAAGCCCTGGGAATGGTCTCTTCGTGAACATCGATACTTCTCTTTGACCTGCTCCGCGCTGTCCTCGCAAAGAGTTGAAACGCTACAGAAAGGCAAATGCGAGAGGCGCGGCAGCCAGGGTCCGTACGCGGTCGCATGAAACGTTCGGTCGCTTGAGTAGAGCTGCTATCGAGGTTGACGTAAATATTGTGTATTCGACACGCAACAGGGGTTTTGAACGTTTCTTCAAATACTCGGGGAACCTTGTTTCGAAGGGACGGAGGCAAAGGATATTATTAGAAATAAACATGTAACAATTAAATGGATATTATCTCGAGATTAAGGGGCAGGAATTTGAGGACATTGACAAGAGTAAAGGCGTGGGGTCTGGAACTCTTGAGGTCCACAGGATTGGTAGAACTTGAAAGGCAGCTCGGCTTGCAGCGAGCTGGGTTTCAAGGTTGGATGGTGGGGTAGGTTGGTGTGCTCAGATAAATTCCTGAGGATAGGTGGAGCGCAAATACTGGTAGGCCTGCCTCGCGGCGATGTCTTTGGCGGCCTGCTCCTGAGGTGCTAACCCCCACCCGAGCCTCAATGGCTCACCGTCTTTTTTGGTCACTTGGCGATGCAAACCGCATTGTCAGCAAGAGAAGTACGGGCTTGGCAGCAAATCGCTTACACCAAGCTTCAGCGCACCAAGGGTTGGCGGTGTTGTTAGTCCTCCGTACGATGACAACAGGGTTTCCCGTGTCTCCGAACAACATCTGAGCGGCGTTGTTGAACTCCATGCACGATCCTACAATGAGTAAAGGGTGTCAGAGATGACCACGCATATAATGGTCGCACTCACCATCCGACATAGTGAGCTCGAGAAGTAGACAAAGACGCAAGAGGTTAGAAATTGAATTCTGGGTTTGTAGAGTCCGAAGGCCGAGCATTTATAGCTTTGCGGACGGGTAGTAGTAGAGGGATCCAAGGAAAGAAAGAAAAAAANGAGCNTCACGATGAGTATCTCTCATTCCCAAGGAGAATCGGTCAGATCGCATCTGCTTCTCGTCGGAGATCCATGACCCTTATTTGCCTTTCCGTGATATCGACATAACATGCCGGCGACGTACGAACCTTATCCTCAGCGATAACCTAGTCCTGTGAAGTCAACATTCGAGTCTCCAAGTCCCTGTACTGCTCTCTAAAAGGTCCGAACCGATCTACAAAGCCAACCAATTCAGTCGACTTTGGTCAATTGAAATAACTCGCTTCACTTACATGGAAACCCAGCATCGGCTGTAGAGCCGTGAGTAACGTTAAATCGAAAGAAGATCGCGTGGATGGTCTATGCGGTGTTGTCGAAGGCGGCTGAAGTGTGCTAAGCGCCTGAAGTCAATTATTTGGGGATGCGGATTACGGCGCCTCGAGTCCCTGGGGATGAGATTGAGATCTATGCTCTTTGAACAATTTAAATTAGCCTCCAGGGACTCAATACACACTATGACTGTGTTATCTCACCTCCCACATTCTCCGAGAGGCCGTTTTGATGGACATCGGCAAGAGATAGACCTGCCTGTAGCAGGAAGGTAATTGCTTTTTAGAAACGCGGACCGTGTACACCATGATCCCTCGGTCGCGCGTTAAAATTTTTTGAATGTGGGCGCCAAAGGGACTGGGCTGAGCTATGTCGTGAGTCTTTGCTCCTTGAGGCGGTGAAGCGGACATGGCGATGCAAACAATGGCTCAGCCTAAGTACAAGCTAAACCATGTCAGGAAGAGCGATGAGATGGGCGATGAGTTTGTAGTTACGAGTGTATTCCTTATTGCCATTTGGTACGCAGCGGTCTTCCTTCCCTCTGGAGATTGCTGTGATGCCTACATATCGAAGGCTATTAGTCAATCAGTACCGAGCTCCAGATTATGACAGAAAAACAGAGCNTGCCGATGGGAGGGCGTAGGAGCGTGTGTGATTGTGTGCGTTCCTTGGGTCCTTGCCCCTAAGAATACAATAAAGACTGAAGACAACAAAAACTCTTCCCATCTATCATCCCTGCTTCGCGTAAGGACTATCTATCATCCGTGAGGGACGGTCAAACCATCACGCCTCGTATCACCGCACCACTCTCGAATACAATACCGCTGGTGATGTCCATGAACAGTTTCCATCAACCAATGACGACGGAGACGTGGGGACAGATGGATTGGAAGCGGAGGTAGCAGCATAACCGCCTGAGATACATGATCAATATTGACAATGATACACGACCTAAAGGTTGCTCATTAGCTTGCAGGGTCCCAATTCGAAAACCATAATTGACAGACCACAAATAACCTAGATCTGGTGACCCACTCCGGAGATATACCAGTACAGTGCCCCTGACAGGAAAACGAGCCACCCGCCCGCAGCATGTGTCCAATAAGGCAAAGTCTGGTATGGCTCGGTACCCGCTGGAGGTCGTAACAGCGGAAACAAAAACAAGAAAACGTTAGCTAGGCCGAACGTAGTAACGGGTATCAGTGTTGATGGCGTTGCTGCAGGTATGTTTATAGCGCCAGTATGAAAATGTGATGATTGAAGGGAAGGCGCCGAGTCGCATCGATTTCGTGACGGGTGGTCAGGGTTCTTCTTCTTCGTAATCGCAATGAACATTTCTCCGACGGCCGAAGGAAGCGAGAAGAATTCTCGTTGGGACAGACCGAGAGTGAGGTAGATCAAGCCAAAGGATATCGTCGCATTGATAACAGCCAGAGGATAAGACACCTATCACCGGACATGAGCTGATTCGAAGATAAGAGAAGCGCTACGTTCACATACAAGGTTCAGCACAAAGTTATACGCATCGCCCGCGGGAAGTGCGAAGACGACAAGCGCGCACACAGCCCAGTCTGCGAAGGTTGACGATCAGCGGCTTCACTGGGCAAGGAGAGAGTCACTCACGTAAAGATAGTCCTGCTAAGGGTCCTCTGCGCGGCCAGTCAGAGGCCCAGAACTTGCTAAAAAGGAGAATTCCCTCCTGCCCAAGGGCTTGATTGACGCGTCCTTGAGAAAACGACTGTTGTTCGTCAACGTCGAGTTCGCGTACGAAAGGGGATATCTGACCACAGATAGGACATTCCCGAGGGCAGAGAGCGCGACAAACCCAGATAGGACGCGCTCAGTATTGGGCCCCAAACATTCTTGAATAGCAAGGAGGCCACTAGTCGTCCCGACCCTGTAATTTCCTCTTTCGTCGCCGCGAACAAATAGGCAAGATTGGCGGCAAGGTAAAATATTGTAACAGAAACGATGGCGATAGGCCCTGCCATTCGTAGCGTCCGAGCGGGGTTGCGCATCTCTGACAAGGCGTAGTTGGCATTGCTAAACCCTACATATGACCAAATCACCTGATGACACGTTTCAGATTAGCGCCTTCGAAACGAAAAAGGGCAAAGAGACCAACATTATACAGGCAGGCACAAATGACCGTCCCACCACCGCGAGATCCCTCCCAAACTTTGCCCCAGCTTTCAAAGTTTCTAGGGCGCTCTACGCCAGGAGCAAGTTTGCCTGCAGCCGCGCGGATTCCGGACCCAACTACGATAAGGAGGATGACGATCTTGGACATTCCCAGAGCGTTTTGCAAACGAAGCCCGGCCTTTACATGAAGTCCGTGAAGAAGCATCGAAAATGTCAAGCATGAGAAAGCCACTAGACGAACGGGGGNAAAGCATAGACGCCCCATTTTCGGTGGGGTCGTGCTCAGGGGCCATAGCTTGGAGCGCATACTCAGCGAACACCAAGGAGTTCCCTGCGGCGTAAGCTAATGGAGAAAATTATACAGTAAGTGGAGGGTCCACACTGACGGCGCGCACGTATTTACCGAGTAGGACGGCGTTTGCAGCGTAGATGGATGAGATCAGGCGTCGTGGCCTTGGGAACAGACATTCGAGGTAATTCTTTTCACCGCCGTTCAGCGGAAGGGCCTGTCGTCGCCATCGAAAAGGAATCGGCCAGAGATTAGAGATCATTCCCGACCGTTCGGAATTTGCGGTACACTTACTGTCCCCCAGAGAATGTACGTTTGTAGACCAGTTGCAGCGATCAGAGCCCCGAGCAACCACATCGACCTTGTATTCTGTTCAGTGCTTGTCGTAATCGTCCAGGAACCAGTAACTTACAAGGAGAGGCCGACGCTCCCGCCGAGGCGCAGAATCATGCTCGGTGTAGCAAATATCCTAGCAACAACTTGTCAGTCTCCTACTTCAGCTTGCTTTGAATTCCGCCGAACACGCACCCTGTCCCAATGATTCGGTTAAATATAATGAAAACAGCAGAAAAGACACCTATTTGACGTCTAGGGGGCGCCTCCACAAGACTTTTGGACGTGGTGGCATGATTTCCGAGGCCATGCTCCCCGAGCAATGGGGAGAATTCGTCCGACATTTGCTTCTAGATCTTGGGGTTCGTCTTTCCGGGGGTTCGGGATTTAATTTGTCATGAATTGAATGTCTATGGTCCGTTCAAACTCTATGGAGAGCAGTGGAGAGAGTAGAGGAAACTTATTCTTCGTCGCCATCGTCGACCTCGAGTTCCAAGTAAAAAANGGTTAGCGCGATCTGGGACAAGAATGGCGAAACGCACTACAACCTTCAAGCCTCGTGCCAGATCATCAGCCCAGAGCCCAGATGTAATCGGGTAATATATTCTCACGACTGTTAAGGGAACTCTTGAGGTGCTCCTCGGTCCCGCTGAGGACAGAAATTGTTGAATGGGCGAGATTTCCAGTCACTGTCAACGTAAAAGAATGAAGTTTCGTCTCTCACTTGATGAATTGTATATGCAAAGGAACATTTGACAGGATAGATGCAACATGAAACTCCATAGACCAATTTGAAGGGTCGCGATTCGAGTTTTCGAGTGTCATTTGGAAACTGATTCGTGCAATTTCGAAAGATTGATTTCCCCTCAAAACGTAGGCAATAGATTCGAAACGGGATAGCCGACATATGTACAAGGAAAGTCGTAAGATGTATGTATCTGATAAATATCCAGCCGGGGCATACGAAGAATAGGAGATAGGACGACGTCAGAGAAAAAAATAGAACATGTAGCAAGGAGTGTGAAAGCAATCAACCCCAACGGCGTTGCAATGAAACGGAGAATGAGGACAAGGAAAGTGTTGAAATAAGGTTTTCCCGACAGATTTTTGAACAACGTACCCGAACCCGTGCGCTGTGAATGGTGAATATACGGCAGTGATGGTCCATAGGCAGAAAAAACTTGGCATACTAGTACGCAGACAAAGAAGGAGAGCAAGGTGGATCAGGAACGTTGCAATAAAAATGATGATCAGGTATGAAACGGATTCGCGACTGCGGAAGACGAGTCAGAAAAAACATAATGAGATCTCATCCTGATCATCAATGCATCCTATTACGCTTATGAGTATTGATAGTCTCCTGGATCTTTCTCATACCGCGAAGGACCTTCCTCCACCAGGTATGATTATCCGACTTGACATCATCATGCGCCTCTTGTGGGTGTGCTGTCGCCGTCGTCACCGACCTCTGGTCGAAATCATCAGGGTGATGTAGCCGCTCATGAAACACCACAGTGGGTGCACGAGATCCACGAGGGGTTTCAGCCTGAGAATAGATGGAAGGCGTCTCCCGTCCGCTCTCCGACGACGGGAGCAAGCCAAGCTTGAACAAATTCATTCTTCCCCCTCCCCCACCTTCGGATATACCAATCCCAAGCCCGAGGTCGAGAGCCTGGTGAATCCCGAGGTGACTCTCCAACCCTGAATGGAGCTCTTCGATTTGGTCTGGAGTCATCATAGGGAAGTCGACCGGCGGAGCTGTGGGTCGATGGCCACCCTCGTCTCCCTGGTCCACAGGTCCCTCATCATGAGCTTGGTCGCGGTCTTGAGCTGATGCCTCCCTCGTCGGATCAGGGGTGGGGGACGAGGCCTCGGACTCCTTAGAGCCCAAGACCGACCTCATGATCGAGTCCCAATCTCCCGCCTGATCAGCCCCAATGTTGAGAGGTGCCAGCTCCGGCGGGGGTTCAACGACAGATTCAGCACCTTCCCTCTGCTCGTCGTCGACAGCAGAGGCCGAGCGGGAAGGTGTGGCTGACAGTAGGGGTGGGAGGTAGCTCCACTGCGGCGATGACATGGCTTTCTGGGATGGCCGGACATGTGAGTCCAACGAGGCAGATCGCAGAGGCGAAAAGAGGACACCGTCTTCAGCTACCTCGTCTTCCTCTGTGATAAAGCCACCCCATTCACGGCTCCTGCTGCGGTCGATCGGTGTACCGCGGCCGGTGTATTTTATCCCAGGCCATGATCCCCGAGAGCCACCAGGAGGCATCGTCATCGACGACAAGTGGGCAGAAGAAATTTTCTTCGTCGTCTTCTTCAATGGGGCTATAGCTTGCTGGGCAAATGATTTGGTCCTTGACAAGGTGTGCTGAACTGGCGGTGGGGGAGAAGGGGGTGGAGAAGGCGTCGATGGTGGCAGGTGGTAGCACGAGGAAGGTGCCGGTGACGTTGGGCGGGAAAGACAGGAAAGGTCAAGCTCAAAATGGCTGAACCCTTCGAATATTTCGGTATCGAATGATTTTGTGGCTGTCGATATCCCAGAGCGCGGACGAGGCTTGATTGTTTCGTCGTCATTGTCCCCGTCTTGCATTGAGGCGGCGTTGGGTTTTACTTGGGCGGCAGCAATCGCATCGTGGATATCTTGAGCGGGGTAGAGCACGGCCCTGGAGGAGCAAAAGGTCAGTCCACCTTAACAGCACATCGGGGAGGAGCTGGGAGTACATTTTCTCCCCGAACCTGTCGCAGAGCTAATTGGGCTAGAAAGGAAGATACCCGCCCAAAGAACAAGAATGAATGGCGGGTTCAACAGAAATTCGCTGGAGTGTGGATGAGAGGGAAGAAACGCCAGCAACGAGGAAAGCAAGAAAGGCGAAGAACGCAAAGAGACTCACCGTCGAAATGGACCCACGGGCAACCCGGTGGCCTTATTAATTGTGCAGTTCTGGAAACACGTTGAGGGCTTTGCTATTACGTTTCGATTGAGCGAAGTTTAGTTGCGGATAGAGTACAGATGGAACACGGCGTCCCAAAAGGCGCATCGCCCATGAATAAGATACAGCCCTCATTAACTCCTGGCTGTACTCATTACTAAAGGAAACATTCAGGGATTCATCTCAGAAAATGCGTAGAAGGGTGAAGCACGAAAGGGGGCGTACCTCTCAGAACTGCAAGCCTGTACACGGCTGACAGCTTACCTCACAAGAGAAGGTGAAGCGCAAGAAGCTGGTGGATGCTCGACGAAGGCTGATGCGATCCTCCGAGCCGAGCGAGGGCTTCAAAGGACATTTGAGTGCCATTTCTGGCTTTCTGGTCCAGCAGACGCGTGTCCCGCCGATTGCCAGCAATTCACCCGGCCATGGTGTCGGGGACGAGGAAAATGCGAACAATGGTGAATCAGGCTTGAAAGAGGCGCTCCGGTGGCCTCGAGGCATCTGCAGCTAATCAGACACGCTTCAAAGCATATAATTTGCCACTTTGGAGCTTAAACCCCAATCTGCGTCACAAAAAANTAGGCTCAGAGTGTGGTCAAGCTGCTTGCACGCATCTCCCTCAGGCTGTAGGAACGAGATTTAGACCCTCGAGATGGACCAGAGCAAGTTGAGACATACCTCCAAGGACTTGGGGAGACGGAAGTATTCTCTGGGTTCATTGGATCTGCTATGGACGACTGTTGGGAAATTGCTATCATCGTTGCAGGTAAGGCAAGTTAGGAACTTGAAATGTTCGAAAAGGCCCGTGAAACCTTGAATCGCCCGTGAGAATATATGTCTCCTTTCGTTGGCGGGGATACTTCGGCCGGGCACTCCGACCCTGGACCCCTATCCCTGGCTAACACGTGGCGGCCACTATCAGCGCACCAAGACCATTTGATACTTGGAACGAACCGCCACGATGTTCTCTGTGAATCCTCTGACGCTCCATTTCTTCATCCCGCCCCAAATTAGCCTATGTAAGTAACATAAGTCAACAGCTGTATCCAGGCTAATGAACCAGCGAAGCATCAGAAAGATAATCATGAACTCCAAAAACGAGCACTTTCTGTCACTTCTCTGACAGATGTAAAAGTGCGGGTAAGTCTATGCCTGTGGACGGTATCAATCTTATCCATCTGTTCCCATATTCTAGATCTCTTGTGATATACAAGCGATATCGACCAAATCCGCGAGTCGACGTCGTCATTCTGGTGGCACGCAAGTCACGTTGAGCACAGAAGGTCCCTGAGACTGCCTGCGACTCTGTTACTCCAGCCGGGATCGCTCGTGGCAATTGTTCTCTTCTTCTCTTCGACCACGGCGCCTCTCTCTCGTGCTAACCGCCTGCCTTTGCCTTGTACGTCGACACCTCTGATGCAGATCATCATGAAGCAGGCAGATCCAGAAGCGCTCTCAGCCACCAACCACCTTCACGACCTGACACGGGATTGGATTGAACACCTTCGATCTGTCCTCTATCACGCTAGGGTCGTCAGCATATCTCCCCTAGCCGGTGATGAGCATCCACTCTCAGAAGACTATCCATTTGTTCGTCGGGTAATCAAGCAAGGATTTCCCCGGTTTCAGACCCGGCCACACTTCGACAACCGACCACCTCTCTCGCCGACCCAGCAGATATCTTACTCCGTTACGTTGGAATACCACCCGGGGACCCAGGAACGTGACACTTATTGGAGTTTCGCATGTGGTTAGCCTCTCTTTCTCTTCACAACCCACTTTCCATTTACTGACCGTGGCGTATTCAACGTATTCAATGACAGGGAGCTATATTCTGGGCAAGCTCACCCTCGCACCCCACCTATCGCGGCACGACACAGACATGTCCTGGCTCAGTGCAGACCGGTTCCTACTTACGATGCTCCTCTCCGTCACCTCCAAACGACCATTACGACTAACCAGTCGTGTTTGGGAGCTCCAAGGCAACCCCCCGGTCGAGACGATCATATCCAACCTCGAGTTGTTCGAGGTTTGGACAGAGGGTGATAGTGCATGGAACCAGGTCATCGGAAGTCGGTACATACAAGCCCGCCGGTGTCTCCACATCGACTGCGGCCAGCCTCTCCACGTGCACCAAAACCAGTTTTGTTCCCAACACGACCCCCAGCTGGCAGTTGTATAGGCACCACCACGTCCTCGATTCCTCTTCTTCCTCTAATGCTCACGTCCTCGGTTGAATTAGATGTCGTCGTCTTCCCAGCCCTTCGCGCCCCCTATTGCTCGTTGTGCATCATACGAGCGGACCACCGTCCCCTCCTTCATTTCCGTCTGCCTGTTCACCCATTCATATTCCCGCTTTGATGGAAATATATAACCTATACAGCACCATGATATGAATCACATCGGACGCCGATTCTCCCGCAGCCATCCTTTTCAAAACAGCAGATCGACCAACCAAAAGGGAGGTTCCTTCCAAGGTAAGCATGGTGGTTCTATCTTTACGATGCCGCAACACGAGGCAGAAGCCACGACAAGTCGTGACTGGCGTTTTCCCATCCCATCCCATCCGTCCATCCATCGGTATGTATACTTATGTGTACGTTAGACCATCTACCACAGCCTCGATTGTCCACATTCGATCCCCAGTCAGGTTTATCATTCCCAACTTGAGAAAACACTCGCATTCTATTGGGATTGACTAACGTCACCGAGCTGGATCGTGTTTACGGCCTGAACGGCATACAATAGTCTAGGATTAGCCTAGATCGTCTACGGTGCCGTATTGTGAGCTTACTACCCCGCTTTCATGTCACATACAAGCATATCGGGCGCCAATCGATCCTAGCAAACCTTGTTCCCAACATAGATATCTAGCTCGGTCGACGGCACCATCGATACTATTTCAGCGCTACAAGGAGAACCGAGTCGGCATCGGCCCTCGAACCCGGCGGGAAGCACGATTCACCCCACCTTCTCTTCGAATACTGCTTCTCTTCGATTTCTGCAAATCGAATGTCATACTATCCGACAAATCTCCACCTTCCCAGTCATTTCCGTTTCATCTAGTGGCTTGAAACGCCCAACATCATCTTTCCATATCTATATATCTATGTGGTCGTATTAACCATGATGCTACCAGTTCATTAATACATGCCAACCACGAGATTGAGACTATCTATCATCAACATCATGAGCCCATGAGAGAGAATACGAAACCAAACACCGAAACGTGCAGAATGGAGTAAAACCGTGTAAAATAAAATCAACTTTTGAGAAAAAGCCTGAACCGGGGTCACGGTGGTTATGACCCGGGTATATTGCGAATATTCATCCATTCAGGGGGCCATCTCTCCATCCAGGCACTATGAGTGTTTGGAATCGGCGTGAACGCCCTTAATAGTATCCTCGATCTTCTGCTTCTCATCGAGGTCCGGGAGCGGGCTCTCAGGGCCGGTACTAGAGTTCTGGTTTTCCTCCAAAGAAGGCTTCTTCGCCTTGCGATCACCCACGACGCCCACGTTTCTGAAGAACAAAATTGAGAGAACCATGCCTGTAGAGAGGGGAAATAAAAGACAGATTCATGAGCGATGATGCAAAAAGCGAGGGAAAGAGGAATGGACGTACCAACCATACCAAGCGCGAACCCAGTCCAATTCGCTGCTTGGTAGGACTTCAAAATATCCCCATCATGATTGCGCTCCCTAACTTGGTTGAACACGACAGTCGAGACGGTGACTCCAACAGCTGTTCCGAGCTAGAAGATGAAACCGATCGTTAGCATGGAAAACTCGGGGAAGGAAATAAGGTTTCCAGGGAAGGGACCCACATTCGTCATTGTATTGAAGATCGCCCCGCTAACGCTCTGCTCGTGCGGTAACGAAACCTTGGCGATATACAAAGTCCCAGCGCTGAATACAAAATCGGCTCCCATAACCGAAATGACCGCGGCTGGGAAACCATAGGCCCAGAAAGTCTTTTCAGGATCGATGAGTGCAAAGAGAAGCGAAGCGCATCCGGTGGCTGCGGTACCAAACCCTGTGTAAGAAAAAANGTGCGCATGTCAACAATCGGGTTCGACGACGAAGACGACAACGCCGACGATACGTACCAGCGAGATAAACCACGGGTATGTGCGCAGCGGTAAGCCCGACGACGATGTTACACAGAATCCCGGAAACAGTCATCGGTATGAATCTCAGAACGGTCTCAATTGCACTAAGCCTGAGGTAATTTTGGTAATACAGCTAGAGGAAAGGCAAGGTTAGCCTCGACATTCAGCTCAGCCGCTCAGGAATGATGAAGGGATACAAACCTGGGCCCAAAACGTCCACGCAAGGAACGAGCACCAGTTCACGAACGCGATAATCATCATCGCAGCGTATTTTCCATCTGCCCTCTTCCATAATGAAACCCTCATAATCGGCGGGGGCGTCCATCTTGAGACGGGGGCATTAGGATCGTTTTGGATCTTTTCCAGATAGTGTTCCCAAAAGATGAATAGTACGATGAGAATGACGCCAGTTATCAGGAGGGCAATGATGTCTACACAAGAGATGTGATGAGCGGATTTTTGAAGGAAGCTGAAAGCGGAACAAACGTACACGGAGTCTCCCATCTCTTGGGTGCAAGTTCGCCTTGACTGAGCACAAACACGATCAAGACGAGGCCCGCAGTTACAAGGAAAGATCCTAGCCAATCGATGCGCTTATCTTGAGGTAACTCTTCTTGGGAATCGGGTTTCACTGATACCATGCCCATGATTGCTGAGAGAGCTGTTACACCGGCCATCAGCCAAAGGCCCGATCTCCATGTCTTGCTAGAAGGGAAATCCATGCGTTAGTGCATCTCACGCGGGATGAAGGAGGAGGAAGTACGTACGAGGTGTATTCGGTCAAAACCCCACCTAAAGCAGTACCAAAGATCCCGCCTATAGGCGCACCAGCAGAAAAGGTGGCAAAAGCAAAGCTTCGTGCTCGCGATGGAGGAAAGTGATGGGCGAGGATTCCTAGCTGTCACGGCAAAGAAGGCAAAATCAAAATTAGCGACAGCAAAGTCGGATGTTGATGGCAGGCCTTCGTACCGAAGCGGGGATTGTAGCTGCCGATCCAATGCCTTGAAAGCCTCTGAGAATGTCCAATGTCAAAACGTCTATGGTAGGTCAGGGTTCCAAGTCAACGTCGCGGTACTAGGGAAAGGCGATGAAGGCTGGTACGCACTGTTCGCAAAGCCGCATCCCAGAGTCAATATCATCAAGAACAACGAGCCCCAGACGAAGGTTTTCTTCCTGCCGTACAAGTCTGCGATCCGGCCGAATACGAGAAGCAGACAACCCTAGATCAGAAGGTCCGTCAACGGTGCGTAGGGAGACCAAATAGAAACAGGAAACTCACTGCACTCAACGGGTAGGCGGACATCGGCCACTGCAGTTCGGCTTCCTCTAGCCCCCACTCCCTACCTATCGTAGGCAGTGAAATCGAAATGACCGTGGCATTTGCTACCTGTATGGTCTATTCAACATCCGAGTATGTCGAGAGATAAAAAATATCTACTCACATTAACTATCATGGCCGTCGTAACAGCTGCTACGACCAACGTCGACTGCAACGCCGATGACGCCGTCTTCGTTGGTGGTGGTGTAGAGCTTGTAGTGGCAACAGGACTGTCCAGCTTTTCGATAGTGCTTGACGCTTTCGACCCAACCATTGTTTGTTGCCCTTCCTCCACCTCCGTTATCTCGGTGTCTGGTGACGGCTTTTCTCCTGTTCTCGAATCCGTGCTGGAGTTCATCCTCGTAGGCTACGGGAAGGAAACAAGAAAGAGGGCGAGACGCGTTGAAAATTGTCGCTCCGGCACCAATGTCGCAATACCCCTGTTATACAAGTTGGGCAGTAGCACGGGCAAGTTGCACCAAGAGACGACGATTGGTGGGCTGGCGTTGGACCGCTCCAAAACAAATTTTAAAGAGGTGGAGTCGGAGGTCGTTGTCGGCGATGATCCTGCTGGAGGAACGTATTCCGGGCCTGGGCTTTAAATACGCGAGGGAGCATGGGGGAAGTCAGAGATCCTGATTGTTGACTGGGAGGATCATGCGTCGAGGCGTCGAGTGACAAAATGCCGAATGGCGGCACTCCGTTTGCTTGGTAATCACCATTTAGGAACCTACAGAGCGTTTAGTGTACGTTCGTTGTTTTTGACTAGAACCCAGTTCACCGTGGTCCATGGCTGACTAAAAGTACGTAGCTGGATTGGAACTAATTAAAAATTTTGTGAATACAGTCCCTTAATAGTACTGGGCTCCGATATCAGTGTCCGCGCCTACCACGGATTTCTTCGGTCGAAACTCCCATATCCTTCATCGGAAGAATAGTTCTTCATTAATAGCAAGGTCACCTAGATAACGCCAAAGGTACTATACTCCACTGTCCTGTGCTGCAAACGCCTTCCAAAGATACGAGAAAAGTGATAAATTAGCAAGTCCCGTGTGAAGCTTCAGGAATGCCGACGCTTCGCAGTCATATTTAGCCTTTGCTATGACGAAACGCACCTCCGTGACAGCATTAAGGGGCGGACAACATAAAGCCAAATTAACTGGTCGGACCACCCTGCAGTTTGACGAGGAGGGTCCGTCCTGCGACGGGTAATGCAATGCAAGGTTGTGGGGGTCCTGCCATGTTGTCTGAACCACGAAGAAACGCGCGACGTATGGTCTGAGAAAGGCCTCCAAGGAAGCAGCGCAACGGCGGTTTGGGGGCAAGTGAGAACCAAATGACCGTCGAACGCACACAACTTCAAGGTCTACGTGAGTGGAGAGGGACTGGATTGATGCAATAATATAGGACAATGCGATAGTGTCGAAATGTGTGTATGATTAGTCTAGCGATGATTAGAAACGGATAGCGAACTTTTAATTTGAGTACAGCGACAGTCGCTTGGTCGCACTGGCCATCCTGCACACTCGGCCACAGCCATGGAAAAGGTCCATGGAAGTCCCAATTCACACCGCGTGAATACATTTACTCGTTAATCTTGGCCAGAATTTCTGAGTCCTTGAAGAGATAATACTCCTGCGTCATTGACGTGGCACGGTAAGCAACTATCCGGCTAACTCTAGGAATCGTAGGCACACACCTCTTCGCCGACCTTAATCGCATTTCCTCCCCATCCTGGCAACAAAACACGGTCACCGGTCTTCACAGCGGTAGGAACGACGACACCATCCTTGTTAGGTGCCCCAGGGCCAACAGCAATGACGGTTGCCTCTGGCAGAGGATTGTTGGTAGCGGAAGTTGGCAAGAAGATACCAGTGGCAGTTTTCTATGAACATTCAATAAATATTCATGAGTGCTTAGGCTTTGGTACGAATCCAAGGTGAACTCACCGTTTCAGGCTTGAAACGTTGCACCAAGACACGGTCCAGGAGGGGGACGACGGACCTGATAGACTTGAAAGTGGCAGACTGTAGCATTGTCAGCAAAATATGTAGGCGTTGACGCTATGAAGACGTACCATTAGAATGAGAATGTGAGGAATATGACGTGGAGAGAGTTGCAAGCGGGAATAAAAACCTTTGATGATGGAATATTCCCGATGTTTGCTCCTTTATTTGGATGGCCAAACAACCCGGGTACGGAGCACGTGAGCGTTCCTACGCATCATGCAGAGCGGGGGNCGGGCGCCAAGGCGGGAGGCGGGCGCCGGGCGGATGCAAATCTGTCTGGTAGGGGCGGTCAATAAATGGAGATGGCTGATAAGCTACTACCGCTTAGCACTTGCATCTCCTGGCATACGTTCATTCCCAGGCTACAGTACCTTGTAATAGGTCCTGGATATCGCAAGAGATGGGTATCGCATAACGAATCCGACCTAGCTCTGGAGAAAGAGTACACCTCAGAACTTTTTGCAGGATTGCAAAGCTCTCGATCCTCCGAATGATCGATCGAGTCTTAGCCCCAGATTTGCGTGCTGCACGGAGGTCCTGTCGACACAATTGTTCTCGTTTTCACCCTCTTTCGAACCGCAATCGCCTCGATGTTCCCGTTGCGACGCTCGAACGCTTGCGATACCCGCGAGTGCCGGAATACTGGCGCCCCTCCTCCTAACAGAGTCGCCTGGAAATGGCTAGATCATTGTTACGTCAACAAGAGCGTTTCAAGAATGTCGAGCTTAAACTTACGCGTGCCTGAAGCGACCCAATGTCTCCCAATGTGCAACAGACTCCTTCCACCTCCTGACTGGGACGCCTGAATTAAGAAAGTCACTCCCACCTATGGTTGGCCGGGTTGAGCGACAAGCACCCTATTTCTTCTCTTCCCTGTTGCGATGGTGGCAATTTCCAACGGGGTTCCAACTCACTGGGCCTATTCAAACGAGCGTCTTTGACACGGCATCCGGTGAATTACCTTCCCTGGATCCTATCCCTATTCACTCAAGTTGCTGTGCCGGCGCTCAACCAGATCCCTCATGCCTCTTGAACCCCAATTCTCTCCGAGTCGGACTTTGAGGTGGATCGATTTTAAGCTCTGAATACCCCGTGATGGCGATCGTACCAGCCACAATTGATCGAACGAGTGCGTCAATCTGTGGATGAGCAGTATCTCAGTGGACGGCAGAAATACTCCCCTGTCCACGAGTGCATCGGCCACACATGAGACCCCTGCTAATAGGATATGGAGCGCACTTTTGCCCCCATCATCTCCACATTCACACACAATGTTGCGCTTCTAGTCCAGCGTTTGTGAACATGAACTAACCGATTGTAGTGATCCTCGCTTGTTTCTCGGATTACGGCAATCCTACTGGTTTCAAGCGTACGGTGATAGATAGAAACCGTCACCCAGTTCATTTCCACTGACGCTGACGTGAAGATGGATTTACTTTGCAGCTTCTCCGAGCGTTTGAGCTCCATTGTTCTCCTAATTTGGCAACAGGCAACACAAACGAGATCTTCCTCGTATTTCGTGCGAACTTGTATGGGCAATTGACCCTGAGCACATGAGCTCGTATCTCCGTCCACTAGACCAGGTGCATAACAGCACAACATCATCTGACCGTACTGAACCTGGTCGACGCTTGGACACAGCGCAAGGAATGCAGCGCGGCTCCACCACCTCGCAAAGACAAAAGAAAGATGAGTGTGTATGCGGATCGCTTGGAATATGTATGCAGGGTCCCCACAGGAAAAATGGGGCGAGACCCTTTTTGTTCGTACCTCATCGCTGTCCAACATGCGCAGTGGGCGCTACGACCTATATAGCCATTCCGAGCGGGAAAACCTAAATAAAGCCGAACGCTGTTTTGAAATCAGAACAGAATTCGTCGTAAGGAGAAAGTTCAGAGTTGTGTGTGTACACCCACCACTACGGTCGCAGTTGGTCAAAGCGTCTCCTGGTATCACGGAGGCTGACATCATCATGTTCCTCTGTAGGACCAGTGGGCCCTCGACTGATCTTGGTCGCCCCGAAAGGGCGGTAAACACGCGCAGGATATTCGGATTCTTTGTGAATGCATATGAGTTTGCTTGATAACGCAATCTCTGCTACCACCGCGAGCCTCGACTATGTTAGACAGTTAGACAGGCTTCCAAATTCCTTCATGATAAAAAGTCCCGGCAAAGTCAATGGTTGGAAGGTACCAGGTTTCTGTTTGTAGTGTTGACAGAAATCGCAACCGGAAATATAGACAGATAGACAGACATTGAATTTGATGAATGTACAAACAAAATGGACTTGTGGTCCGTACCACTTAAGCGAGGAGTCGCGCCCGCTTCGAGCTCAACCGAAAAGCGAAAAACCGGAGGAATAGAAAGATGTCTAAAACTGAGAAACAGACACCTCAATTGACAAAAATTTCTTGCACGGTGCCTCAATGGGAGCCCTTGTTGTTGGATGTATGCATCATCCTGGTTTCTATATGGGCAAGTGAGGAAGGTCGACCTGATTGGCCAGGACGAATGCAAGCTTTCAAGTGAGCAACGAGAGCGATTGACCTCTCGCCTCTCATCCCTTGACACAGGGATACGGTTTGAAGATAGATCCTATTCGGAGCGCAAAAAATGGGTAGTTCCTATAGAGAGAGCGCTTATATCTATCTGACTGAAATAGAATTACGTTGGTATTACGACACGGGCGCTCCAGACGTCAATTGCCCATAGTCGCCGGGCTGCTCGGGGAATTGCTCGCAGCTCGCCATTAGCTCGCTTGCATGATTAAACGGACAGGATTCCTCGCATCTCATAGGCCGAAAAGAGAGACGATCCGCTCATGTACAGCTCATAACCAAATCAGCTGTTCTCTCAAATTGTCACAGAGCATTGACCCAGGAGTAAATGACAATGTTGATGCTTTCTTCAGAGCCAATCCGAAGTCGAGTTGAGTACTAAGACGGTCGAAAAGATGAAAGAAGAATGACCGTTCCCGCGAAAGGAGTCTATTTTCCAATGTCATCATTGCCTGCTACTGTTATCAATGTTCTTAATTCTCAGCACAAATGTCAGGCATCGCTCGGGAGCACCCGTTTCCGTCGCGTGAAATTCAGCAGCTGTGGGCGAAGAGTTGTGGATCGGAGGAGATAGGCTTGTACGCGTATAAGGGAAACATTACTGTGGCCGAACCAACACAAATCAATGAGTGGCAAGCACGACTAACTGCCGGGAGGGAACTGTCAGTCCGTTCGCCCAGGGATATCAGACGGAAGTCAATTTATCATACGCAGGGACCAGTGGGTTCCAAAGTCATTGGTATTGTTGAACAGGTTTTCAGCCCCTGCACATCTGCTATCACCCCTTGCGATGCTACACCCAACCTTCGCTCAGATTAGGAGTAAGCGGAGAGATGATATGTCATTTGGGGATGCACTCCGAGTCGGAACTCTCAAAGAGGAAAATTGGAGAACGGCAGGGTCTTTAGAGCTCACGACGCGTCGACGCTCCTTACCCTCTAATTTTCTGTTTCCCCGTGCATTTCGTGAAGTTGAATCCGATCGATCCTAAATCTATGGTTCCTTCAATCGGGCAATCGAGCCAAGTAAAGGTTTTCCATATGGCGATCATCTGGTTTCTAAAATCGGTATTATTGCCATCGACACATTCTCGCACGCTGGGAAAAGACAGGCACCCAGCTGTTGTGGGTGCGGTTGTGGAATCGAACGCCCTAATCGCCTCATTTATCAATTGGCGTTCCCTTTCAATCGACCTCCCTCACCCCGTTTTGTCTTTGCCCGATCTCAGATTGCTCATCTGATGGCCTCGGAACACTGTTTTCTGGAAGGTATTAATGGACTGGAGGTTTGTCTGAGTTCCCGACAGAGTGCTATCCATCGTCCTTTCCTCTCCTGTACTCACAAGATATTGCCACCATGCACGCTTCAAGACCCCGCAATAACTTCAAAGTTCACACTACGCCTATGTCCGACTTCTCTGTAAGCGCTCGTCGGACNGCCCGCAGCTCAATGGGTCGGACAGGCCGCAAGACCTTCAAGACTGACAAGATGAGGAAGCAGGCAGTTTGGCCTGAAACGGTTGAAGCTGCTTTGTTGGAGGGTGTGTAAATTTATCTCGTCTTTTCCACCGCCTTTGTTCACGATCCATGTACCCAGCGTTGGAATTATACACGCCGCCACCCGCGAGAGGTGGAAGGAACAGGGCGCCCCTCCAACGTTTTCCCAAGCGGAATAAGGTCATCGCGCATCACATCTTCAAGGTGACCGGCCAGGTTAGGACAGCTAAGCAAGTCGGAAGCCGCATCCAGCAACTGCGACAAACCTGTCGCGATCCTCGTCGTAAGTCTTCTCATACCGACGTGCAGTAAAGGGACTTCGCTCACAAACGTCTCCCAGTGTTTTCACATCTGACGGATAGATCACGTTTTGAGGATGAAGGTTCTGATGAGACCTCTAGCGCACCCAGCAGTCCTCACAGTCGCGCACAATCTGAAGTTTCGACGGCGCCATCCATCGTCGACTTCTCGCTCTCCGACCAGTTCAGTGCGCCTCAAACTCCTAGGCTGACTCCCGCCTATCCTGCCGTTTCCCATATGGTCTCCTTATTGGTTTCTGTCAGTGAAGGAGATTGGAATCCTCGAGCTCATCCCGCGCAGTTGTTCGTCGATTTGGACCATCAATCCGTTGACGCTGTCCCCACCTCAAATCTTACTTACACCACCACTCGATCTCATCTCCACGTTTGCCCCTCTGTGACTGTCAGACTTCCCGGCGTCGAGACGCTCGCCGTTTACCGCAACACCTTCACCGTCTACTCGAATGAAATTCCCGTCAACTCGCAGTGTTTTGATATCACCGCCTACTACGATGGCACATTCGTCTCTCAGCTCGCTCCTGACTTCTGGACGGAAATTCTCGGTGACGCTCGTGAGTAACTTTCCGTTTTCTTCTAAAATGTTCACCCGTGCCTGACACCTTTTACCGTAGCTGCCCATGACTGTGTCGTCGTTCAAACAATCGGTATACCAGATTCGGCTCCAGAGATTGAAATTACCTACCAGATCGACGTAGACTACCAATCTAACTCCTCTTCGCCAGCTCCTCTTTCCAGTCCTCCCAGCCCTTCGACTTACGGCTCACCCGCTCCCATCACACCGTACAGCGCTTACTCATTCGATTATTCCGCACTCCCCTCGCCATCAACGTCGACCTCGTTCTCCATCTGCCCCCCTAATCCGTCCTACACGCTCTCCCTCCCACTTACTTCCAACTCCAGCTTCAACTCCTACTCTACAGAGACATGGCCCCTCTCCGATAACTTGTCATATCAACTTCAAGAATATCCCACTTCTCCCTTCGTATTGTAATCTATATCAATCACCTTTCTTCCATTTGGTTTTTGTCTTGTTGTAGCATTAGCGAAGGCAAATACGGGGTCTTCGATGTCTTGTAACTGTTCCTTTGTCTCCCTTCTTTCCTATCTCTTCCGAATGGTCCTACCTGGTGTAGTGATCGGTTTAATCATCGGACTTATCTATGTACCTTACTATGTCAGCTTCTGCTATCTAACCATAATCCTGGACGTTCACCCTCTCTACTATCTATTCCGAGCCGCCTACAAATACGAGCGAGCGCCTCGAATGTATTATGCCTTCTCCTCAATGTTGTACTCATATCACTTTACCATCCAGTGTCTTGTACTATCTGTATTCGAGGTAGTAATCGACGAATCTACCACTGCTCCGGTCCAACCGTCTAGTCGATATCGAGATGCCCCTGTGCTCCGTAGAGTTCGGTGGCACACACATACCTCGTCGCAAAGGGCCGGGCACCAGGGCGCTCGCTTCCTTTCCGATTTAGGCGGTGTATATCTCGATTATGGTAACCGGTTTCAATGTGGTTCAAGGCACAACAACGTTTGACATCGACTAGCTATAAGTAGCCAGTGAAAAGTATTCATTTCCTTCTTCAAAAGAGGCTGCGAGTTCTTTGCAAATTATGTCATATAGCCGCTCGTTCTCGATTGGCTGAGCATTTTGTCTCAGTGAAGGACTCAAACATATTTAGGGTCCTGGATAGATTGTGAGCAGAGCTGCCAGAGCATCATCAGAATCTGTCAAACTTAAAAAGACGAAAACCCCGATCATTACTGGCATAGCAAGCGATAAGTAACAGCCCTTTCACCACTTTTGAACGTTGAGAATTCTGTGTTTCGGTGGTAAGGTTTTCTCCGACTCGCGTTTGTTGTCTACGTTCTCGGTGGCTCAGGCCTAGAAAAAAGCTGGACTTGTATTTCGACATATCGTAAATAGGCGACCTGAATGCCAGCCAACCAGCCCAAGCTCATCGATTACGTTCAACGTTTTATACCACCCTGGTTGGTCGTTGTCTGCAGAATGTTTACGGCCGTCCTTGAGGATCTGTATCTCCTGCAGTGGAGAGTGATTGGATTGGTCGATTCCCCTCATTGGCTGGTGTTGAGGTTGTCCATGATCATGTATATCTAATTGATGAACAACTGATGGAAGCGCCAGAAATTCATTCGACGTTCAAACCTTCGCGGGAAGGTCACGCGCTCTTTGAGCCCAAAAAGAGAGGAACCCCAAACAGGTGTTGCTTTTAGGGAAAGTAATCGATATACTGAGTTTCGACATGGGTAGTAAGCAGGAACCAGTGCATCCGATTGAGAAAATTCAACTAAAAATGCCTTAGATAAAGGCACAGTTCATGCAAAACACTCCAAGTGGGTGGCGGTAGGGAAAGAAAAACTCTAGGGTCAGGCCGACTCGGACCGACCGACTTCATCGCTGTCTGCCACAGTCAAGCCACAGGTCTTTCGCACATTCCAGCGCGATGAAGGTCAATTCGCTGTAAGAGGTGAAGCTTGTGAAGCTCGACGTTTATTACGGCCAGGGAAATGTATCATTTTGGCAATGCAAAATGGGCGGACTTTCCAAATTCCAAACCCTGACGATTGCAAGTAACATCAATAGTGAAATCATGCATTTAGTGTCCTCTGAGTAATCATGAGCCATCATGACTCTAGACAGACAGGACAGCAGTCCTACAAACCGAATAGACTGGGTCGAGACTTGTTGAGCCACCTGATGTGGCTCACGTCGAGATATGATGGTAATGGACCCCCATTTTAACGCTCAATCCGGTCTCTGGGCGAAATTATCGAATGAGAGGATGGTCTATTTATATTTCTTGCCATTGAAGGTTCCTGACGGCCACATCTCGAGGGCGAATCGCAGATCCGAGCCACGTAGCGCAGACACCGCCTGGAGGGTGCTGCGCGCCTCAAAGCGCACAGACGCATCAGTAGAGAACCATGGGACGCTATCATCAGGTTGTCGGGGAAAGTTCTGCTCGAATCGACTCTCGGCGGTGACAAGCTCTTGAGCATACCCCGGAGTGATAAATCCCATGGCCAGTAGGAGAGCCCGATGAGCTAGCTCGGACCTCAGACAGGGTTTGGCAGACCTTCCAGCGACCAGAGTTGTCTTTTTTGACATTTAAAGAGCCAGATATTCACTAATGGAGAAAGAAAAGGCCTTGCATACCAGAGCCGATGTACGCAGCCCGAGAAATTTGAATTCGGATTGGCCGAAGGTAAGCGAGATGCCCTTGATCACAGAGAGGGAACGACAATTTGGCGATGGGTACGGGTGTTTTTTGCTTCCGCTACCGCTCGAGCTAATTATCTCCGACAATTTTCGGAAGCATATGGGGAGAAATTCGACCGCTCCGAAGCCGAATTCCTTCAAGCTGGTAGCAAATTGTTGACGCTGGTAGCTGAGCACAAGTGAGTTTTTCAAGTCTTAACCAGTATAGCCACAACCACTTCAGACGTCCCCAGACCAACTGAGCCTTGATAAAGTCAGGGTATCGCAAAGTACTGGGGCTGACCAGAACGGTTGCTAGAGAAAGCGTAAAGCTTCGCTCCCGATCCCACCTAGCCTCGGCATCGTTACTTCGCAGTATCACAAGTTTCAGGAGACCTATGCTGATCAAGAACCCCAAAAACTGGGCGAACTTCTCCTTTACGCTGTCGATAGCGACAGATGGCAACCAGAGACGTGAATTGTCCCAGATAGTATGTAGCATACTAAGCTCAAGAACCCTGGCTGAGTGCAGCCGCGAATTTATTCCATTAGGATTTTCAAATTTGAGATCCTGGAAGAATGACGAGCAGAAAATATAGATCAGTCCCTTAATTCGTCCTATTTACATTCCCTGCATCAGCCTTCCAATCAACGAAAAAGCAGGATTGACAGGACAATGAAAACAGACTTGCGGTTGACGGCAATGTCGTTGACCGTGGGTTGTGCAAGACCAGAGAGCTTGTGAAAAACGTATCTTGATTTCGCATTACTGCCAGTGGGCACAGGGCAATAAGAGGCTGGTGTAAATCTCCCGTCAGTCTGGGGTCCATCTGGCGTATGGGAGAGAAGGCTCTGATTCTCCCAGCAGGAACAGCACCAATATCGACTTCCCACTCCGGCCAACGCGGTTGGTACTCAGTTCCAAGGCCAAGACAGAGCCCCTTGTCGTGGCCTATGGTTGCTTTCGACACAAATATGGTAGCAACCAGGAATGCCTGATGGTTCGTCAGCTTGCTCCATGTCGACAACGCCCTCTTTGTTTGCGATGGTGTTTCCTAGAACCGAACGCTACCAAGGGTTTCCAGACGCTCGGCGCGATCGACACGCACCTCATGGCACCGACTCCAGGAGCCACTCAGATCATGAACCGACCGGCTGAGGAACGAGGTCTCCAGAAACAACGCTGTCCAACGACCAATGAACGTGAGCTGTGACGATCCGCATCGTTCTGCCTCCTATCTGCTGTTCATCAAACGAATTGCATGTCGGATTGAGGAATGAATATCTGTTGTTGAACTTCCTAGATGTAGATACATCTGGATGTCATTCAAATAGACAGATAAAACAGAAGCTGATGCACAGTCGAAGACAAGACCCACCCCTCGTCCACCACAAGTTTAAACGAGGATAGAAGTTGGGGATTGGGTACTATGCAGTTCGATACACAATCCGAGGGACTGTTAGCGGCCTTGAACGTGCCCCTTGTAATACCCCGTCAAGACCGATAGCAGATGTCATCGTTCGACTAGGGCAAAACGTACGTTGGCGAGAGCATTGGTCAACGGGGATTGAGTCAATAGTTAAACAATCTTGATGAACGATACGAAGGCTTCGTCAGTGGAGCAGCAAGTCTTGCTGGCAAGTGGGGACGGATGTTCTGCAACCATAACGTTTTGAGGGCGATGGGTCGACTTACAGCACTATTTGGTCAGACTTCACCAGCTTCAACAATTTTCCAGTGACGTCGACGTCAGTTAGAATTGCCCGCCTGTTTCGCGAAGGGAGCTCGGCTCTGGAGTGCCAGAACTGTCTCTGGAAATTGGTCTACCGTCTGGTGACATCAACACCAATACGTCTCTCGGTCTAGATGGAAAATCGGGTGCGCCATAACTAGCTATGCCTGTGGGTAAGAAGGAAGTTCGATATCAGACATATGCCGTAGCTTGTTTTGATAGAACCTGGATACGCACCTCCTTTGATCCATGGAAGGATTGAGAAGCTTATTAAGTTTCATGCCGCGGCTCCGTGTCTGGGCCCACAAAATTGCAATATTAGCTGTAATTCGCGCTTCACCACTCTCGGACTGGCTTAAACATCGAACTTACGAGTTCGATATAAGCGAAATTCCGATGCCTGCTTGGATAAACTATGACTACTCACCTCATTGAATCATAAATGGGTTGAATTTGAAAGCCTTTTGTTCCAAAGTCCGGTTGGACCATCTTATACCCATAAATCGCAACGATCGCAACAGCAATTGTGACTCGTCCTAGATCATCTACCTCACCTGACTCGAACCCTTTTAAAAAGAGGAAAAATGGGTCCTCATTGACGGCAATTTATTTTGGAGGAGCTCGTGTTCAAATGCAGGTTTGAAGGATAAGAAATCCTTGATATTCAAGCGTTGCTGTGTGGCGGTAGACAACAGACTTGCGGCAGGCGTGGCTGACGGAAACAGGCCTGCGCGCGTAAACAAAGACAAACTTTCTCTTTCCCTCCACCACCGCCGACGACGACGACGACGACGGCGCACGTCGACCAGCCAGCAATCTCAAGGAAATTTGGGGCCTTAATACCTGCTTTTCCATATGTAAGTAACTGCTTGGGCAGTCAGTGGAGTGGCGATTCTCATATTGGCTGATCACCAGAGACCTCCAAATGCGAGAATCCAACCACTGTTTTCCGAACCAGAATAAAGCATGTGTCTGCATAAACACCCAAATGTACGATAGGCGAGGTGCGTAGATTGTGGTCAATTTTCCAGGAATTCGCGAGATTTATTTCGATTTTTTGCAGCGCTGGACACATCGGCGCCGCTGCCACTGTTCAACTCGCTTACCCATCTCGTCTACCTGACGTCCACCTCTCCCCGGATTCGCGAAATAATGACTCAAGACGGAGGGCTAGAGCGTCTTGTCCGCATGCTGCATGAATATTGCATGTCGCCGACGCCCCCAGAGAACCCAGCCTCGATCTATGGCCTCACTCCACCTAACGCCCGACCCCCCAAACCTGCTCCAACATTGAACCCCACCTCGTTCGACAAACATGCTGCGTATCGCTTCTCGCTGGCCTTTCAATGCGTCGTGAACATCGGTGTTAGGGGAAGTGAGCAGATCCGTACTCGTGTGGTGCAAGCTGGAACACTCGATGTCGTAGGCTGCGTCCTCGAAGCTTGGTTGGCGAGTAAGGGGTTTGCCGTCGGACCTAGTGCGAGTGTGACTGGCGTTCCGAGGGAGACCCGGGAGCAACGGAATGCGAGGAAACTGGCCCAGATGGAGCAGAGGCAGCGGGAGGAGGCGGCTCAGCTCCAGAGGGCATTGCAGAGGCAATTGCAGATGGAGCAGCGGCGCGGGGCTGACGACTCGATGGACGTCTCACCCTCTCATACATCCACCCCCGGTGCCAACAGCGACACCGACATGTCCACCGACAACTCGATCGCTGCCACTCCCCTGGGATCGGGCACTCCTACTGGTACATCGTCGGTCGTCATCCCAGCACGAGACCGCTCGGGCACGTTGTTGGCTCGTCCCGAACAAGCTCGGGGTGGTCGCAACACCTCTCCAGTACCATCGACGGACAACTCGAGAGCAGAGACAGAAACTGAGGACGACGGAGAACCCGATATGATGGACATGGACGGTCCATCTGCGTCGACCACCAACACATCTCGGCATCGTCGACACTCTACCGTCCAGCACCGGCATAACCTCGGCATCCCCAACAATGAGCACGAAGTTCAAGGACCCGACGCCCACATAATCATCAATCAAGGAGGAGGGTCTAATCCAGAAGGTGTCGGCATGGGTGACGTCGTCGAGGTTGCCGGGGTCGATGACGGGATGGAGATGGGTATGGGTATGGTGGAGGCCTCGGTCACAAACAACGACGATTTCGCGATGGGCGCGCCACCTGGTGCGCCTGGGGCCATCGGGCTCATGAACACGGCTGGCCTTCCCCCCGATAGGGAGATGACGGTCACCCCNGGATCCGCTGGTACAAGATCCGGTTGTTCCTACGATGAGGACGACAGTCGAGGCACCCGATGTGACCCCACGAGCAGGGATCGTTGGGTTGCCGCATGAAGCTCCTACCCCGATGGTAGGCGTTGTTGGGAGGAGAGACACGATACGCCCGCATGATTTCAGCCCCGGACCTGCTCGTGCTGCTACGATCAACCTTACTCCCGCCACCACGACTACCTTCCCGGCCGCTCGCACCAACACAAGAGACTCGACCACCACCGAACCGGCTACGACCTCAGCGTCCTCTGGCCAGACACCAGGTCCCTATCGAGACGAAGATGTGCTCTTTGGACTTCAACTGCTTGCATATCTGAGCAAGTACCCGCATGTGAGACAGGCGTTCTACAAGCCTCGGGTCTCATTCCACCCTGCGGCTGCCAGTGGCTCTGGCAACGCTGCGTCTGGCTCCAGGTGGGGTACCACCACCGCGGCGTCGAATGGGAAGGAGAAGGAGAAAGAAAAAGACGTGAAGGAAAAGGTCAAGGAGGTCACGAGTGGGATCGGGACTGCGCAGAACTATTTGAGGAATTTGGCTGGGAATTTGACGGGAAGTTCACGAGGCAAGGAGAAGGCTTCATCATCGTCGCAGCCGCCCTCCACGGCCAACCCTGCCGTCCCTGGACCCTCTACTGTCCCGCAACAAGCGACACCGCTCAGGCAGACGAATGTCTTTTCGCTTGTCGAGAGGTTCACGTTCAAACCCTCGAGTTCTGAGATCGCATCTGCCTCCTCGACGTCGACGAATGACGGAGGAGGAAGTCAGTATCAGGGACCACAAGAGCTTCCGGAGGAGATCCAGTATTGGGCTGGTGTTATTATGAGGAATGCATGTCGGAAGGACGAAACGAGAGGCGGGATCAGGCAATGTGCTAATAGTGAGTGATCTTCTCTCTTTCTTTGTGACTTGCAAGGCTGACTATGGGGTTACCTCTCACAGTGCTCTGCGGACGATGGGAATCCTATCCCCGCGAATTTGCCAAATGTCGACGCTGCAGAAAAGCCAAATATTGCGGGAAGGAGTGTCAGAGTACGGCGTGGAGCGAAGGACACAGGTTTTGGTGTAGCACCAAGGACTCGTCGAGTTCTCACTCGCATTCTCATTCCAATCAACGTGGACCCGATGGGGAGAGGCATAGAGGACACGAAGAAGAGGACGATGACGATCGTCCAGCCAATTCAGGGATGAGGCAGCGGTATCATCGAGGGATCACCATCAACCAGGATGGAACGAGGGGTGGTGCTGTGCCTGTCACCGTCTCTGTGCCTGGTACCGCGACTGCGAGGAGGGAGAGGAGAGATCGCGATCGAGATCGAGATCGAGAACAGCGCAGAGCTGCTCGGTCGACTGCATCCAACATAACCATCTCGGATGCGAGGCAAGGGGTCGTGACTGCGCCTACGCCCTTACCGCCCAGAGCTGAGGGTATGTCGAGGGATCGGACGTTGCAGCCTACGGCACATCATCCTCCGAGAACTATGCCTGATCCGTTGACAATACCAACGCAGAGGGCTGCGGCAGCCCAGGGGCATGGGAGAGCGTCGATGTTCCATTCGATCTTGGGTGGGGATTCAGTGCCCATGCATAGTCCAACATCCCCGCATGGTGCGACGGTGACGGGAAGCCAGACTGGGACGATGAGGAGGAGAGCAGAGACAATTACTCCTTCAAGTGCTGGGACAATGGCGTTGAGAGCTGGTGATGTTCCTTCACGGCACCAGCAGCAGAGGAGGGGTGATGATGTGGAAGAGAGGAGGGAAAGGGAGGATGGGATGGTGTTAGGGTAAACTCCCCCTCGTTCACGAGCACTTCGTGCCTTGGCTAAGCACCACTTTCATATACGTGGTGCTCTTCGGACATCCATACGTGCTTTATCTGCGTATGATGCAGATATACACATACGTACCTTTACGACCATGATTCATGATACGACCTTTATTTACGGCCTCCGAGCTTTTCCCTCCTTTACTCTTCTCTCTTCTTCAGCTGCAGCTTCCACCCCACCCTATCAACATTGCCTGTCTGCCTCGCTCAGCGTTCAACGGCAGCCAACCCATCGTATTACCTAGCACTATGCATTTATCCAGTAGCGCACCCATTGAACCATTTATAATCCATTCGATAGTACTCCGATTGCTGGTGGGCCAATAGGTCGCTAGTGCGAGGATATCGTACGAGGCATGGAGAAGCACACTGAACCGGCTGTTAGAATGCTGGTTGAAGGTGGGCTTGAGGAACGGAAACGCAGAAGGAACACACCGGAGGACATTCATCTTAATCCCTCTCCCCTCACCTCTGTTCTTCATCATGGATGATTCTGACTGTATGTACAGTGCATCCTCCCCAGGCGAAATCTGCCAAATGGAATAATCGGGAAGATCGCGAAAGGACTTGCTCTAAGATACGGTCCTCTCACACGTCCGGAGGAGAAAGAAAGCCAGGGAACGATTGAACCAATGTTCTCCGGTCGACGAGGTTTTCCTTTTCTATTCTCAACAAGAACTATTTTTTCAGCTCCGTCTTTGCAGCCAGGATTTGAAGGGTGAAGCATCTATCGACCCTCTGGGACGCTCCGTATATCTGCGATATGGTTAAGGTGGTGGACCTCGCCTGTTATGATCCTGACTCGGATAAGAATTTTTGAGAAGGTCGTGCATTCATTCATTCGTCGCTGAGCGCGCATTTCTGACCTCGTGTGTGACAGGCTGACACCGGCCGTTCAAGGGTGCGATATGGAACTGTGCACTATTCCAGGTCTGAACTCAAGGAGACGACATGATTTTTTACGGTACGCTGCAAAACGCATCCTGGCTTCAAAATGTCATTATGATTCGCGTGGATCCTGCCAACTAATTGGCGTTGGACGGCCCTGGGCTGGCTATCAAGAGGACAACCATCGAGAAGATAGTCATTCCGCGAAGCTGAAACTACGGAGCAGCTGGTTCCTATCTTTCCTGGTCTGGATGTGCTCTCCAGCGTCTTCTTGGATTCAGCGATGTTGGGAGGTTGCAAGCACTTAACCTGCCATTCGGTAAGCATCTACAGCTCGCACCAGACGTTCACGAGGTTCTCCTGACTGGTATGCATTTTTGCAGTCGGTAACTTGCTCGAGCATCGACAGCATTGAGGGTAAGGGCAATTTTGGAGACCCCGTTGAATTACACTCGTCATTCTATAGCCTTCCTCTACAATCCTTTGGCCAGTTCACAGCATCTTCAATTCCAGCTGCCCGACAACTGTGATGGCCCCGGGCCTAGCTATGGATACAGTCGATATTAGTGGTGCTCAATTTGGTGGAATCGCAGCTTTGCGGTGGCTGAGATGGCCGGCATCCAACGTATTCATGACGAATCTTAGTTCTGACCAACATCACCATAAAGCACAAAGACGACGGTCCACTTGGCTATCCTTCCGATGAGTATCCTTCTCCCAGGGAACGCATTCAAACCATCGATGTCAGGGTTAGGGGTGCTGCAAAGGGTGCAACTGGGTATTTTCTTGCCAAAGTCTTTGATGGGCAAATTCTCCTTGCTAGACCTTTTTTNGTCCGTCCTCCGAGCCGAAGTGGACTACTTTCGTTGTTGGGACTCCGACTCGAATTAATCCTCTGAACGATTGTCGTAATGCTAACATAGCTCTGACTGAGTGTTCTGTGTGTACATTCTTCTTTTCTTGCGTTCGAGTACCATTGAAGGCGGATCCTGACCCCTTGGATGCGAGGTCGAACACGACTCCCAATGGTTCAAGGAGCTCGCCATTATCAATGGAGGCCTTTCAAGTGTCGCGAGACATTGGAATATTGTGAGCAGCTCCTTATAACTAATGGAAGGTTCACAACCAAAGAAATCAATCAGGTCTGCGGCTGGTCTGCAAGAGGATGAATGCCCGCTACTTTAGTAGCGGGTCTTTAGTACCCCCCCCCTCCTTGTGCTTAATCAGCATTTTTCACTTTACCTAGTAACTCATTCCCACATTTTCAGCATCCACATCCACCTCTATGTGCAAATAAACATCAACGTATCCTTTCTACCTTAGAAATTACACATATTCCCAAAATAATAAAAGCTGGCCTGTTCTCGTCGCCACCTTTTCCAGCGGAATAACGATCAAGGGACCAACGTGTTCCCCCACGCTAACCTCGACGTGACCAGCCGGAACGACACGCCCTTTTGACGCTGTTCAACACGCTACTTTACCCCTTACTTTCAGAGTGGTGTACTACATTACGAACTACGTAGCAAAGAAAGCGTTGGCTGCTGTTCCACAGGTGCTGAATGGAGATGTTTTGCCAAAGCGAATGGCTAGGCAAGAGGGGGAGGTAGAAGAGGAAGACATTTGATTCATGGCGTACGATGATACAAGTGATTGATGTTTTTTTCTTCTTACTTTCTAACATCCGTGGATTCATAGTAGATGTGGTAATCATGCTTTCTGATATTTCATTATATATTTGAACGACCTCCCGATTCCAAGTAGCGGGCGTTGCGGCGCAGCCGGCTTCAAGGGTTATTCGAGGACCAGCTCAGACGCAGAGAGCGTATGGACATCGGGCCGGGACTCATTCTGGCGGCCCGAGCCCCTAACCCAGGGAATTTCAACGACAGAAGGACCTGGATTGAGACCACAACCATCGATGACCACCACTCATTTGGAGGGAACCAAACGAGCTCTTGCAGCTGCCCTACTCCCAAGCTTACTTGACGGAGGACCGAAGTGCGTCTTTTTACGTATTTTCACTACTTAGGCTTTTATTCGGCTGACGCTTGCTGTCTAGTTTCAAACGTACGATCCGAATATTGTATCCCTCCTAGGTCAAAAAGCATTCCATCGCACTAGATGATGCCTCCATTTCCCTCTTGCCACGTCCAAGGTCATGGTGAATCTTCGCTACGTGTCCACCCTCGTCGCGCTGGCAGTATCTTTCGCGCCAGCCGGGGTGAAGGGAACGTCGTATACCCTGGACAATGAAATTGCAGGGTACGAGTTCTATCATGCCTTTGACTGGCAGGCTATAGCGGATCCGACTCATGGAAGAGTGTATGTCTTCTCTTTCTTAATATTTCTCAAGCTGACGGTTTGTACAATCATATTGCAGGCAATATGTCGACAAGGTCACCTCAATTAGCCACAACTTAACCTATGCAACGAAGGATACGTTCATTCTTCGGGGAGACTATCAGAAGACTCTTCAGCCTGACGGACCTGGGAGGATGTCCGCCAGAATTATGTCGAAGAAGGTGTACAAGAAGCATGTTGTGGTGTACGTTCCGAGCTTCCATGTACTCTCTCCTCTTATGCTAATTGGATTTTTGTCTCTCGACCTAGAGTTGACCTACGGCACATGCCCCAAGGCTGCGGAACATGGCCAGCGATTTGGGAAACTGCCATCGGCAACTGGCCCAACGATGGAGAAGTGGACATCGTGGAAGGCGTTAATAACGCGGTACCGAACGCTGCTGCTCTGCACACAGGCCCGGGATGTATGATGCCTCCTCAGGAAGGTCGTACCCATACAGGGTAAGTTCGTCACTATCTCTCCGTCTAACCCATAGCATCCCGAAGGTCAAACTAACACCTCATTTAAATCCAGGACCGCAGGTCAGCTAGACTGTGATGCAGCCGTCAACTACAACACCGGATGTACGGTCAAGTTTCCATCATCCCCCCCAAGCTTTGGTCCTCCGTTTAATGCGAACGGGGGCGGGTGGTTTGCTATGGAGCGGAGTGACGAGGAGGGTATTAAGATTTGGTTCTGGGCTAGGGAGCATCGGCATGATCACGGTCATGGCAGTGGCCATCATCGTAGAACAGAGCTTGGTGGTCATGCGGGGAAGCGAGTCCCGAAGGATGTCAAGTTTGGTGGGAGGAGAGTAGATCCGAAGTCATGGGTCAGTCCGATCTTGCACCCTTCTAATCGAGACTACTATTCACCACTGTCGTCCAGGGAACGCCAGCTGCACACTACCCGACGACGCACTGCGATTTCAGCCAGCATTTTAAGGAACATCATATAATAATAAACCTCACTTTCTGTGGGTAGCTTCCTGTGTTCATGATATCGCTTCTTTGGACCAATGCTCATTCAAAAATTGCAGGTGGAGACTGGGCGGGAGGCGTCTACCCTCAATCTGGATGTCCTTCAACCTGCGTCGGTATGTGCTTGATCTACGTCCGGCAGTGCTTCCTGATAACGCTCTCCCATTTAGATTATGTGAATAACAATCCCGAAGCATTCAGGGATGCGTATTTCGATTTCGCTGCATTGCGGGTGTATACATAGCTTCGCGAAATGGAACCTAGATTTTTTCATTGTTCTAAGACCGAGCATATGGGAATTTTTCCGCTTCGGTAGCTTCTGTGGGCCGGAAGGTGAGACTTAGCTTTCTATCTTGTACCATTCCTATCTTACTCATCGTGTATTCAACAGTCAAGTAAGCTGTCCGCATCTGCAGGTTCTGAGTCGAATCTAGAAGTCCTTTTGCGGTCTTGAGGTCATGACTGGCTCTGCAGACGACAAGCGCTCATGAAATCAGAAAAATCAACATAATCATACGGCCTCCGAGGTCGACTTCTCAGATATATTTCACGAAGTCCCGTTGGTTACCATTTCTTAATTTGATGCAACGCTTTACTTTCCGTTTTCAGGTTTCATTGTGATACCGAATTACTTGCCGTTCAGCATAACCAGTGCGGCCGGTATCCAGCCACCCGCGAAGCATCGCCCGACCGGTCCTCGCGGCCTTCTCCTTCTACTCAGGTGACGAGATGCTCATGGTCGACTGTGACTTCACTTGATAGGCGAGATTTCATGCTGCTTTACAAGTCATCTGTCCAGCATGTAAGTTCACAGTCCCGCACTTGATATCCTCTTCTGGTTACTTATCAGGCTTTTCACCTGATACCTTCAAGAATTCCAACGTGATGTAGCACTGCAAGTATAAGTTGCGACCTCCGAAACGCAAAGTACCGTCTGGTACCGCATTTAGGACCCATATGCTCATCACGCTGTGACCGTCGCGTTGTTTGGTAAGTAGCATGGAATGCACAGACTAGGCAGTCTCTTGACTATCTGTATCCAACTTCCATCGCAACTAATCGATGAACGTTTCTCAGTCTCTCTCACAGCCGAAATGGTGGTATCCAGGCGTTTTCATTGTAGGTGAATTGTCGGTATAAAAGGGTGAGTTGTAGAGCAAATTGAGTTTATAAAAGCTCATCCCCTCTGAACCCACCTCCCTCATATTCTGTCACTATACTCAGGGATCGACATGATTCCCAAAACACTGTCCTCCAACTTACTCAAGGCCCTCCTCTTGACAGCATCCCTGATGAGCTTTATTGTCAAGGGTGTGCACGGAGAAACGTACCACCTTAGAGATAATGTTGTTGGGGGTGCATTCTTTGACGCCTTTGAATGGCAAGCTATCGAAGACCCGACGCATGGTCGAGTGTGAGTGCACCGTCTACAGCGACTTTCACCCTTGATCATGATTGTGGCGCTCTAACCTCGGATATCGAATATTTTAGGCAATATGTCGACCAGCAAACCGCTCGAAAGCTAAACTTGACCTACGCTTCAAGAAATTCGTTCGTTTTGCGCGCTGATGATCGGACCGTATTGAATCCATTGGGACCCGGGAGGGCTTCTGTGCGTATACGCACGAAGAAGACGTATACGACCCATGTTGCTGTGTGAGTTGCGCCACATTTCAGATCGCGAATATTGATATACGTTGCTAACGCCCATAATTAGGTTCGACCTCAGGCATATCCCTCAGGGCTGTGGGTGCGTAAACAGCTTGATTTAGCATCTCGATGATGTGGATTGTTAACGTCCATCGCAATCCAGAACTTGGCCGGCGATCTGGGAAACAGACGAGGTCAACTGGCCTAATGCAGGCGAAGTGGATATTGTTGAAGGTGTGAACGACCAAGTGCCCAACGCCTCGACCTTGCATACCGGCCCTGGATGCACGATGCCGGATTCTGGAAGGACTCAGACTGGGTGGGTCCGCCTCTCGAGCCCACTAAACATGAATTGATTGTTGTACCCTTGATAGAACAAATGGCCAGTTAGATTGCGACGCAGCTGTGAACGGGAACACCGGCTGCGGAGTTACGTACCCCACACTCGAAAGCTACGGTCCCCTGTTTAACCGTAACGGAGGAGGCTGGTACGCTGTAGAACGAAACGATGAATCTATCAGGGTGTGGTTCTGGCCGAGAAACAGTGGGAGTGTGCCACCAGATGTGAGGTACGGTGGGGCGGTAGTCGTTACGGATAGTTGGGTGAGTTCCATCTTTCCAGAACCGTGAATGCTTTAATACGTTACTGAAGGAGTGGTGTGATGCTTTCTAGGGGGTACCGGCTGCCCACTTCCCGAACACGCAGTGTGATTTGAGGCGGCACTTCGGTGATCACAATATCATTATCAACTTGACGCTCTGTACGTGCCCGTTCTACGCCTGAACATCAGTTTTCGCTCAATTCTAAATGCCAACAGGCGGTGACTGGGCTGGAAGCGTTTACGGTCAATCTGGGTGCCCATCCACTTGCGTTGGTGAGTCCCCTTCATCGTACAAATTATCAAGGACGGGCTGTTTAATGTCGCATGTTGACCAGATTTCGTGAACAATAACCCGGCAGCCTTCCGTGAAGCGTACTTCGATTTCGCTGCTTTGCGAGTGTACCAGTAGCCGGGGCTAAATTATTGGTAGTTGTAGATGTAGATGAAAGTGATCTATACCCATTTATCGCATACGTATGATTTCTCTTCTGGTGTAACTGCAGTGTTCGACTTCACTGAGTGGGGTGACTCTTGCGCTATTTGGCATGAGGCAGAGTTCCAAACAGTCGGAATGATGAAACGGCTTCTGCCGCGACCTTCGACATCCTTACCCTCATTTCACTACTCAGCCGGCGCCTTACAAAGCGTCTTCTCGCAATTTCTACGGAAATGAATGACTAAATGGTACTTCCAGACTGGTTCCTTGACTGAACTAAAAGCGACCTGCAGTCACGCTTCTCATGGTATGCTCACCTGGTTATACCATACCACCTCGTTGGCTTGCACATGGAAATACGGAATGGGCCTTCCAGGCCTCGGAGGCCACTTTCTACGAAGAGAGGTGGCCTAACTTGTTTCGAGAACTCGCCAGGTCAGTAGCCTGTCATTTCATTGGAGTGGGGCTTGATATTCCTCAGCATGTGCTCAATTCAATGCAACCTTCAGAAGACTGTTCGTGTGTTCTTATCAGGTGCGTGCATTACAACTTCACTGTTGATGCATAAGCATAGGACAATCCTACTTTTAGCTGCTCAAACCAGCTCATACCACTCGTTCCGTTTCTAGAAAGCATTCACGAAGCACAGCCGTATTTGTCCAGGTTGACTCTACCACCTGCTCGTGATTATCACGTTCTTCATGCATCAACGTGAAGAAGATTCTGCACATCTACGGGTAGAACGGTTCGCCAGCCAACCTGCCCTCGTTTCCCACCTCTGGTCGTCTCCGGTGCTTGCACGACGGCGCAGAATAGGTAACAAGGTTCAAACTCGGCGAATAATGCAATTTTCATCGTAATTTAGCTACTGGTGTGAACTCACACATGTTGAGGGCTTTCGCGAGAACGTTAAGGCGAGGAACATGCTTTGCTCTTGTTTTGTTAGTTGCCAAGTTCGTCGACGTAGCATGTCGGGTTATGCGTTTTACAGCCGGTTTCTCAGATTGTTCCTTTGCCCAGGTTGCCGAAAGCCTCTGCACCACCGCAATTACCATTTGGGAGAACTCATTGTACGTGCCCTGGTTACCAGCGGGTGCAAGATTCAGCTGCTAGTCAACACTGGTCGGATCTTTGTCCGATTCTTTTGCTTCCTAACTACACTAACGGCACGGAAGCAACTTCGATGTGTCAACATGGTAACTACCGATGCGATGTATTCCTTTCTTGGTGGTTTGCTTGGTCAAGTGGTACTGTTTCTCTCTTTTGTCTTTTGTCCCCAGGAAACACGATCCCCGCACCTTCAGCTATCTATGTTTACGCTTTCCCGGAAAGGATTACCGCCAGGTTCGTTCTCTTTGGTCTAATTGCCCAAACTTCGTGCGGCATTGCTCCGATTGCTACCTGCTTTCAACCAGCTATCCATGGCTGTATTGATGCGCGACGTGTCACCTTCCATCCTTGCTCTCTTGCTTACAGGGACGTCAAATCCGGACACCGGTGCGAGCTGCGATTGGTCTCTTGGCTCTTGGTTCGTGGCCGAATCGAAGAGTTTTCGTTTGTGCGCTGCATGAACACCTTGGCCTTATGTGACACTTGTGGTTTATACAGGTCTAGGCCACATGAACATCACACTTTGAAACTGATTTTCCGGGGTTTTACTGGCGCACTTGGGGTATAAAGCCGTGAAGATCCTCGAGGTACGCTCCAACTTGGAAGCTTGCCTCCGGATTCTTGTCTTTTCCCTCTCCTATCGTCGCAGAATGATTAAACTGGGCTATCTACTCACTACTTTCTCAATCGTCTCTTTGACACAAATTTGTGGTGTCCTGGGGGCAACGTACAGCCTCTCTGACAACATCGTCGGTAACGCTTTTTACGATGCCTTTACCTGGGAAGCCATCTCCGACCCCACACACGGCAGAGTGTACGGACCTTTCACTTCGATTCTCCTTTATCATCAGAGGCTCACACGACTACAAACCGTCCCAGGAGATATGTTGATCAAGCCACGTCGAGGAATCAGAACTTGACCTATGCGTCGGGCAACAGCTTCATCCTGCGAACTGACTACAAGACCTACTTGGGCTCAGGTGGTGCTGGTCGGGCGTCTGTTCGAATCCAATCGAAGAAGACTTACACCACTCATGTTGCTGTGTAGGTCACGGTCCCTTACAATCTCACGCTCATAGTATGCTCGCTTACGTCTATCGCCGCTCTAGCTTTGACGTTCGTCATATGCCCCAAGGTTGCGGGTCAGTACGGGTTTCATCCCTTAGATGGATCGTCATTCATTTGATCAACAGAACCTGGCCAGCAATCTGGGAAAACGGACCCGACTGGCCATACTCTGGAGAAGTTGACATTGTCGAAGGTGTCAATGACCAGGCGCCAAACGCGGCTACTCTTCACACAGGACCTGGCTGTAGGATGCCTTCCAGCGGTCGTTCTCATACCGGGTAAGTCGGCTTCATCAGGTCAAAATCATCCCTGTCGCTAACTTGGCCTCTTATGAAGAACGAGTGGCCAGTTGGACTGCAACGCTCTGGTCAACAGTAACACTGGCTGTGGTGTCAGGTTCTCTGCATGGAACAGTTTCGGGCCCCCATTCAATGACAACGGTGGTGGATGGTTCGCTATGGAGCGAAACAATAACTTTATCAAGGTCTGGTTCTGGCCAAGGAACGGCGGATCAGTTCCTTCTGACATGAGGAACGGGGCGCAGACGATCAACACTGGGAACTGGGTCAGTGCAGCACGTTTCCTTTGCCATTCAATAGTAGACATGATTGAATTTAAACGCAAACATTTTGGGTCTTGACAGGGAACCCCGGCAGCGCACTTCCCTAACACGCAGTGCAACATTGGGGAGCACTTCGACGCACACAGAATTATCATTAATTTGACTCTCTGTGCGTAATCGTTCCCGTTTCCTACTCGTAGAATACTAAGCCACACACTCGGTACCCCAGGCGGTGATTGGGCTGGAAATGTCTACGGCCAGTCAGGTTGTCCTTCTACTTGTGTCGGTGCGTTATAATCTCGCTGGCTTCTTTCACACGACAAGCATCCTGACGGTAATATCACGACAACCAGATTTTGTGAATAACAACCCAGGCTCGTTCCGCGACGCCTATTTCGATTTCGCTGCAGTTCGAGTATACCGGTGAATTACTCTTCTAATATCTCTTTTTGCTACGTAGAAACGGAAAAANTGTGTGCGCAATAATTGTATTTTTACCTGTATCGTCGACGCTTCAAAGATGCAGTCTACACCAATTGATGGCTGAGATTTGACGGTAGGCCCTGAGGTAAGGATTCCCAGCATGTGCCCCATGGCTGAGTTGGTTACAGCGTCCGACTGTTATTCAGTGCCAATCGGAAGGTCGTGAGTTCGAGCCTCACTGGGGCAGTTAAATTTTCTTTTTTGTTTTTTGCTCGCTGGAAATCAAGGGCTAGGAGCGAAGACTCTCCCTGCTTTCTTATCCATAGCTCGCTCGATGCCGTCTTGATGAAGTCACTCTAAACACGGCTTACGCCACATATCAGTTGGCGTTGTTCTACCTTTGTTCAATGCTCGGCGGAAATACAGCTTTTATTATACAGTGCATAGTAACGAAGGTGTGAGCGATACAAGGAGCTGTTAGAAATACAAAAGGACTGTTGGCATGACACAATGTGAGACTAAATAAATAGGTTGGAGAGACCAAAGGCAACTGAATCCTCTTGTTGCCCCTCTAGTGTCTAGATCTCGTCTACTTCTCTATAAACGACTCTCAAAGCCTGTATGAGTATTCGGTAGGCACGTTTCATCCATCCGTGCGTGCACTTCAAAATAATGATTATCTTGTTGCGTAGGGGNTCCGGGGACGAGAAGAGGGGTTTAACAGCTTAGAATGGACAACAGGGCAGAGGGGGGGCGGTCATCATAGTTCCTGATAATCGCGCGATTCTCGTATCGAGACTGGAGGATCCAGTGGCCGCTTCCAAGACGATTGTTTGTTCCATGGCTCCAGAAATCGTCGATAACACGAACGGCCTCGAGGATAACAGCTTGTCGGAAGCAGACCGAACGCATCAATAAGTCGACGATTGTTTCAGTAGTGATGTATTGAACGATGGGGAGCCAGGATCCGGGGGCTCGAGGGTTGAAGTCGCCGCTGGGGACGAGCATATCCAAGGTTCGCCTTGGAATGCGGAGTGTGGCGATCGCGCGCTGGCCTAAAAGTAAGATGGTGAGTTCCTCGCCACCATGTTTTTAAAGGGAGACAGTAGCAACTCACGCAGACTCACGAAGAAGACCAGTCTTTCTGAATCCTCTTCGTCTTCTTCTTCATAAGCAGACGTGATAAACTCGTATTGGCCTGCGAAGTCTTCCATGAAATTGGATGTCGAGCTTGGTGCCCAGTAAAGTCTACTGTCTGCTGGATCCCGGACCAGGACCAAATTCTGTCTGGGAAAGTCCCTGGTGAAAGTATCGTTCGTAGGGGTTCGCGCGTGTATGGCACGAAGAAACTCGAGACGTTGAAAAGTTTGAAGCTCGACGGCTGTGAGGTGCGAAAGAGCTGTACCGGGGTACGTAGGCAGCGGTTGCAGGATAGGATTCATCGGTGGGGGATGGGCAATGGTTGGGGGNACAGAAGGAGACGGGGACTCCTCTGTTTAAAGGGGGAATGCAGTAAGTGAATTTGGAGCAAACTCCCGCTTTATTAAAGAACAGAGGGATGTGAGCTAGACACGGCACAGAGCACTAACATTGTCCTGTCCCCGCTTATGGCCGGTTGCATCATTCACGAGCCAATGCAAGTTAAAGTCGGCCGTACGACAGTAATCCAGTCACTGCGCGGTTCGTCTACAGAGGGATAACGGCAGGGAGGCTGTATTGATAGAAACAGTCCACAACTCGATTTGGGCAATTCTAAAATGCCGCTTCCTCGAGCCACCTGAATTTGATCTTTTGATTGTTTTCCTTGGGGAAGCGCCCCTTTCCGCTCGGAATCAAGTCGCGACTCGGAGAAATAAACGTAGAGTAGAGCAGGTGTGCATTCGGTAGACGCGTTTTCTTGCGCGGAAAATGGGTATTCCTTCTGCTTCCATTTTGCTGATCGTGAGTGCCATTCCATTACCATTTGTCCACAGTTACTAGATAAAGCTGAACAAAAAANGTTTGGCTGGCCATTCGGCCTCGTCGTCGAGTGACAGCCTGAGAATTGTTCGGACGAAACAGCACCTCACGGGCCCAGATGAGGAAGGTATTAGGGATGAGCGCCTGCGAAAGCGAAACGATTCGTAAGCACTCGAGAATTGTCGGCATCCTCCAGGTCTCAAAGTGAGCGTCCGCAGCTGGTACGATTTGGGACGCGAAGGGGGCCCTGAAAGGTCCCTTTTTGCGCAAGGCATTCAGTCAACGGAAACGCTGAGACGCTTCTCGAATTCCCACCCACAATGCTACACAGCGCCACACAGGGACTTGATGGAGCTAGTGATCGGTGGACGATTTCGGTACTGAGGAAGTGAGACGAGTATAGCCTGCATTTTCGATCAATGCCGCAAGCACATCAGGATCTCTTGAGCCTGCCAGGAAGAGTCGTTAGCAAGGGCTTGAAATAGCAAGCGACAAGCGAAACCTACCAATAGATGCCAACTGTGGCGGATACTTTTTTCAGGTAATGCACATCTGCCAAATGATCAATGATGTGCGCCGCCAGAGTTCTTGAAATCGGTACGAGGGTCCCTCGAGGTGGTATCAATCGCGAGAAACCCGGGCCCAAGGATCCAGCGCTGTCAGAGACTTGTCGTTCATCAAGTTTTTCATTCGTCATGGGGAGTTGCGTTCATGAGCGGAGAGTTTTTGGAAGCTATACACGGGGTTTGGCCCCGGCCAGTCGAGAGCCTGCAACATCAACGGAGTGTGGGGGGNATATGGCGATAGAATTCCCGTCTCAGATGCTTCCTACTATCTTGGAGCACCCATGAACTCTCGGAGAAGATGAGTTGGAGGGGAATGCTCCTTGATTCGGCCGTCGTCGGGATGCGGTTGGGGTTCAGTTGGTCGTTGTTTCAACTGACCCGGCTGCAGTTGCCAACGTTGATGATCATGTTTGACGGTCGGAAGTGGTACCTTCATACTCCGACACTCAGCGAAGCCTGCATAGTCCGTACAACTCGGACCTGAAGACTGCTTGGAGCTCTTCGCCTCGAGGCCTCAGTACTTAAAGATGCCGCTTACGCTTATAGTAAGCACATAGAAACGGGTCACAAAAAAGAGTCGAATGGAATGCTTTCACGACATGGCAACCCCCTGTCAGTGGCTTGTTCTTGTTCGAAGAATAACAACGCGATTTCTATTGAACATACTCCCTGTCGTGAATACAAAAGTACACTACAAGGCATAGTACATAACGGCATCTAAATTAAAAGGTTCGATAATGAATAAGTAGGAAGAGAAGACACAGCGACAATTGAGACCATCCTTGCTCGCCGCCCCACAACACTTAGACCTTGGCCTGCGGGCTTGATCTGTAAAAACCGTTCTTTTCCAGAGTCTTGAGCGACTTCCGCATGCACTCCGTTACTTCACCATCGCAATTACCGGAGGAAAAGACGTCCTCGGGAATAGGCGGAAAGGGAACAGCACGCTCGTCGAACGTCCTAACGTGCAATGCAGCCTCGGAAAACATTGGGTGAGCATCCCATTGGCCCCTTCCTTCGCTCCCCTGCCCCTCGCTCATCAATACTGGAAGGAATTTGGCTTCAAGAATCCATTGGCCACTACGAAGTGTCTTATTTTCCGAAAGTCCGGCAATTCTTTCGTCAACTGGAACGACGATCAAGACGATGCGCCTCTTGGTCTCGACGGAGCGTTTCAAGAGATTCAAAATCATCTCTTCCGTGATAAACCGTCTGGCTTCGGTCCACGAACTTTTGCCGGCCTCAAAGCCGCAGGACTGCAGAGTGTAGACATCGGGCACCAAAAGCTCTCCGACGCGACCGACAACCCCATTGCGACCTATGGAAGGACCGGGCGGAGGTAAGTACGCGTCGTTTAATCTAGACAGGGCAAAGGCTGAGAAGCAACTCACCCTCACCGTAGGTCATGAAGAAGCGCAGGATTCCCTCCCCAAGGCACCCGATATATTCAGAGCCAATGAAGCCAATATCGTGCTGGAGGTCACTTTCGACATTATCGTGGGAGGTAGACGTCCAGATGAATGAGCCTGCTTCAGCAACACGAATCGCATTCACCAAGGGAAAGTCTCTGGTTGGAGTATCAGGGGTGATATCGTTCTGGTGAATTTCTATGATAGGATCCAGAAGACTGGCGATGCGGCGGCGTTTTATCTGGTCCGTGGCGAGCCTGGAAGCTGAGGGCCGGGGAGGGGAGGGCATTCTCAAGGGCGACGGCGGAGAGGACGACATGGAGTGGTAGTGGGAGAAGGGCAAGGAGTGCTGGCAAGCCAAACTACAGCTCTGCGGCATTTTATGAGGCAGGGAATCATGGCTTTGACACACCAGAGGAGTAGACGATCTATCCTCTGTATTGCGCCACAGAAACTATACCACATCTCACAGAGCCCTTTCATCTTACCCACAGCTTGCCGTAAACACCAGCCATCGAGTCACAAGCTCGTGCTGGAGTTAACGTCTATTGTTGCGGGCTGCTCGAGTAGCCTTTTCCATTGTAAAGAGCGAGTTTGTGGCTGAACTCGGTCTCCTGGAAAGAGGCCAGCTGAACCAATTAGAATCGTGATCTTGATCTGTCACCAAAGGCGCTGTTTGAACTCTATTTCAGCCATTTTCCAGGACTAAAACCCCCTGACCCGGTATCAGGGAGCTGCCAGAGAAATAGACGCAGAGACTTGGAGCTCTTTAAGAGCCAGTAACCAGTCGACTTTTCAGAGAAATATAGTATGGGTCTCCAAGACTAGAATTGAAAGGTCCCGTCGTCTACCGATGTCCATTTTCCAGAGTCTGTTAGGCTTGAATTACAAAGAATTTTTTCTGTGGCGAACCGGGGAAACAACCGAATCAAGACAAATGCCAGTGGTTCGGTTTGCTTAGTTGAGTGGTAACGAGCACTGAGAAAGGCAGTGACAAGCCACAGCGATTACGCGTCAACTGGCGTAAGAATGTAGAGATAATCACAGGCGTGGTGAAGCACAATGATACAGAGGAGGCCATGTATATTGATGAGTAAGTCTCCTCCTTGTGTCAGACCCTTCAGTGAAGGGCCTACCACTCCAGAACTAAGTAGAAGCGAGACTAAAGGGCTAAGAGAGAGAGGGCTGAAAGCTTTTTTGCTTCTCGAGAGGGGCGCTTCCAATGAGGGTAATGAATTGCTAGTGATCGAAAACCCATTGTGGAAAGGTAAAGGGCGGAGAGGTCGTCCTCTCCTCCCACAGGTATGCTGTCATGTGTTAGGGGATTGACGTGATCCGCTGATTCACGTCAAATCCTTGACATGTTCCGCTGATAGTAGCACAGCAGGTTCATTCCTCCGTGGGTTCATAGGCCAAATGGTGTAGAGAAAGAGTTTTTCGTAGTCATTCGAGGTCGAGGTGCACACGGAGAGAAGCCCGGCAAGAAGTGACGCACGTTGGAGCACCGCCAGTATCAAAGTCGGGGGGACATCCTACCGATTAAACAGCGGTGAATTGTACGAGAACCGGCTTTGCCAGAAGGGATAGTAACGTCGCCAGAAGGAGAAATATGGCGATCTGAGACAAGTACGCCGTCGACACGGCCTCCTTTGGAAGATAAGATAGGGTTGAAGCGCCACAGCACTGTCGTAAGCACTAAACTATCGCCGAGTATCATCCAGTAACTGGACGTGATGGCTCGAACTCCACAGGGTTTTTTNGTTTGTCTTTGCGCAGCCTCTTGAAAATTGGATGGATTTCGAGTCACAGATTGTCAGAAGCACCAGATTGCTGATGAGTATCCGGCTAGTAGCAGGTCGATGAGATGAAAGTGATGGTTCGAAGTCAAGGGGATTGTTGGGTTGTGTTTGTTGTTCGACTCAAACTTGAATAAACAATGTTCTCACTGGGGAACTCCGCAAACCCATTTATGCCTTTCACTCGTTCGCTGTTGAGAAAACTCGATCATCTGTTCATAGAAGAACGCATATAATACCTGTGGAACTGCACTATGATTGCCAATGCTTGGACGACAACCCTCTCGTGTAGCTCAGCAGACCATCGCCAGCTCAGTTGTTCTGACCGTTTGATCGAGGGTCCAAAATTCGTCATCGCGCCTTTCGAAATCTATTGTCGACTGCTTTCTGGGCTTGATCGAATTTTGGACCTGCTGAAGTCTAGGTGTTGGCCCGGCTCAAAACGATGCCACCGTGCATCTCCCCTCTCTGGTTGTCAACCATCGACGACCGTGACATTCTGCGTCGACTCTTCGTAGACGTATACTCTCCTCACATCACTGTCCTACGTTTGAAATCCCTTGTGTCTGGAGCACAGGGCAACACGACTCATCACCTCGCTACAACATTCGCTCTTTCGCCTACTAGACATGACCTATTTGAACTACGACGTCTTCGACAAGGTCATTGTAATCGACCTTCTCTTTAGGAAGGTGCGTTTCCCCGCTCATAAACTTGTTCGATACTTACCGTTCGCTCGCTGAAAGCTCGAGAAACGCCTTGCACATGCCGGGAGCAAGTGGAATGCGAGCCAAATCTTCAAAGTGAAATGTTACGCCCAGGACGCTCGCGACTACTTCAAGGACATCCTCCTCCAATCGCTCAACACGACCCAGGACTATCATGTCGATCCCTCGTGCTATCCTCACATTACCCAGGTCTACCCATCATTCACGCAGGAACTGGGGGATCCGTTCTTGGATATATGCCTTTCGCCTCACCCCGATTCTGATACAGCGGGACCCGCTATCACCAACGGCGAAAGTTATTCGGTTTTAGAGTTGGGTTCGGAAGTAGCACCAGCCCATGCTGCAAGCGGTGGTGGACTTGACAGCGTCGAGAAGCTGGTCTGCTTGATCCTCTTTTCGGAGCATATCATCGCGTACTGTGACTCTCGATGGGAGGAGGTGGATACCAGTGACGTCGATTACCTGGCCTTGGTTAACGGAATTCTGGAGGACGAGGAGGGGGCCGCCGACGACTACGGCGCTGGCGTCAGAGAGATCGAGCCATTGTTCGAAGATAAATTGACTCTGAACCTTGTTGCCGGGAAGACTGTCGAGAGGGGAGGTATCGTTGTGGATGTTGACGATCTGCTAGAGATGATTGGTATGGCCTAGGAACGGTTTCTTCTTGGACATTTGTCATCGGTTTTAGAGTTGTAGTCGATTGCTTCCTCCAGAAAAGGAACTCGCATTCCCCGTTCCGCTCGTGCCTCGACCCGCGGTCCACGTCGAAGGTGATGGAAAATGAGACATTTGCCGTTCTGGCAGAATATATAAAGCATATCCCTTTCATCCGTCGTAGAAATCGCTCTTTCTTCCCTCCCCCCACTTCCTTCAGCCTTTATCTTGCTGTCATTGCGTGTCCGCATTCCAGCGGCTCTAGCTTGCTTCCGTTTCCCTCCCCTTATCAGTGATCGCCATTTTCGTTAGTCGCCTGCCCCTGACTGTTATCTTATCGGTCAACTCCGCGTCGTTATCGCAGCCTTTAAGGATAACTCTCTGCGATCTTGGTGCAATTATCGTTCTGGGTTACATTCCACTATCAGAAATCTCGGCAGACGATATCGCCAAAGTCTGGGCTCGAGCTCTAGCTCTCAAAAAGCCTCTATAAGCTGATCAGGGGCTTTTAGCCGAATCATTCTTCTCGTTCTCCCATCATCTCGTGCGACCATCCAAACCGACTTTTACCTCGAATTCTCTGCGAACTAGCCAACATGTCCAGCAACGCCGCAGAGCTCTCCACCCTCAGCTACGCCAAGTACGGGAAGACCAATGTTCGCGTCTTCCGTATTGTACGTGGCGACGCCGGCCTACACACCATTGTTGAATACAGTGTCGAGACGCTGTTGGAGGGCGATATCGCGACGAGGTGACTATCTTTCTGCGTTTTCGATAGCGTGAGGCTAACTATACTTGATCTAGCTACACTGAAGCTGATAACACCGTTGTCGTCGCCACCGACTCTGGTTAGTTCATCGTAGCCCTTGCGTGCCTTATGGTGCTGATCGACAAATTTCAGTCAAGAATATCACCTACTGTGCGTTCCATTTTGGATCGCCCGAATTGGATTCTGACTTCTTCCTCTATCAGTCCTTGCGAAGACCTCACCTCACATCCTCTCTCCAGAGAAGTTCGCTCTGCACATTGGAACACTCTTCGTCTCGAAGTACGCCCACATCCACAAGGTCCATGTCACTGTGACCCAACTGCGATGGAGTCGGATTTCTGTGGATGGGAAGGAGCATAATCATTCGTTCTACCGAGATGGCGACGATAAACGCGTCATCAAGGCAGTGGTAAGTAATCGTGGCCCGCTCCTCTCCCTTAAGTAGTTGGGCTAACAATTCCCCTTCTAGGTCGACGCAACGCAAGGAAAGCAGGCCTTAACTGCAACGCTCACCTCTGGGGTGACCGATCTTCTCGTCCTGAAATCCACTGGCTCGGCGTTCGAGAACTTCTATCGCGACGAGTATACGACCCTCATCCCTGTTGACGACAGAATCTTCAGCACGTCCGTAGACCTCAGTTATACCTTCTCCAATATCAAGCTGGTCGCACCTCAAGACGAGAAGAAGCTGGAATTCCAGATTCCTTTGAAGGAGGGTGATGAAGGTTTCGCAGGCAGTGTGTGGGACGACAGCGTTGCCGCGCGAGCCAGAACGGCCACGTTGGAGGTCTTCGCTATCGATGAGAGTGCAAGTGTTCAGGTGCGTGGAGACTATCTTGACCAGGTAGCGTTTGTGACCG